>BHFT01038515.1:0-10466 GCA_004320025.1 Laticauda laticaudata
GGATGGCAAGATTTTTTGTCCGTTTTACATCCTCTTTGCATCCGTTGGTGCAGTGTGACAGGGGCTTAAAAAGAGCTGCCGCGGCTCCTGGTTAGATCGGACTTTAAGAACTAAATAAAAGAGCTGATCTCTGAGTCTCATTCCCGCGAACTGAACAGTACTCAACTCCCACAATTCCCCCAGCCAGAGCTATCTGGGGAATTCTGGGAGTTGACGTCCACACCTCTTAAACTTGCCGGCTTTTGAAAAACGCTGTTTTAAAATAGCTGGGAACATAATTCGAAATGCCACGGTCCGTTTCCTGACATTTGCAGTTAATTTGCCTTTTTCAATTGCAGAGGCCACAGGGAATCGTATACGGTATTGGCACTCCAGTTCATCACCCCGTGCTTTCCAGATGTGTAATGGCCCACTCACACTTCATGCCCCATTTGTAACAACTTTATAAACTGTCAAAGTCAAGGTTCCTTGAATTCTTTAACAACAGACAAAGAAATGTTTAGTTCTGAGAAAAAGCATCACAGGTGAAATATAAAACTCATTTGTGCTATTGTACCAAACTGTGTTTTTTGATCTTTTGACTTTTAGGGAACATTTCCATATGGATGTTTGGGAGATGATCTCCTGCCCAAGAGATCCTGATTTGAAATGCTGTATTGTTGCATGGTGTACCATCAGATTAGGATTTTAGGACATATTTGGGGTACCTTTCTCCAAATCTCCAAACACACCAGCAGGTTCACATGTTAAGACTCTAGAAAAAGTACAGAGAAGAGCAACCAGGATGATGAGGGGACTGGAGGCTAAAATATACAAGGAACAGTTGCAGGAACTTGGCATGGCAAGTCTAGGGAAGAGAAGGACCAGGGAAACAGGATAGCAGTCTTCCAATATTTGAGGGGCTGCCATAGAGAGGAAGGGGTCAACCTATTTTCCAAAGCATCCGAAGGCCAGACAAAGAATAATGAATATAAACTGAACAAGGAGAGATTCAACCTGGAAATAAGGAGAAATTTTCTGACAGGGAGACCAATCAGCCAATGCCTTCTGAAATTGTGGGAGTTTCATCACTGGAAGCTTTCAAGAAGAGACTGGACTGCCATCTGTCAAAAATGGTGTAGGGTCTGCTTGGGTGGGGGGTTGGACTAGATGACCTACAAGGTCCCTTCCAACTCTGTTAATCTGTATCTACCTGGGGAAAGGGGGCAATTTCCAAGTCATTCTTTTACATTGAACAGGGAGTTGGATTAGAAGACGTCTAATGTCCCTTCCGACTCAGTTATTCTGTTCTGTGATAATTCCTGAACAATAGGAGTTTCCCCCTTTATTTCCCTCCCAACCCATACTGTCAAAATCTTTTCCATAGCCCACAGGTGAGACAGGCACTTCATTCTGGCACTATTATTTCCTTCCTTCTCTTGACTTCATCTAATGGCTATCACTGGAAGTCATGCTGACTGAGGCTGAGAGCTGTACTTTCGCAACATCTGGAGGCCTCCTGTCATGCCTCTGTTGGAGTCTGATTCTGAGGGGGAGGTCGAGCAGCTAACAGGGAGTGGGAGTGTAGCTCTGATGGCTGTGGAGGAAACTGGGGAAGGGCAAAGTCTGGCTGGGCAGAGCAGGGGAGATGTAGAGCAAGGCAGAGGGAATTCAGAGGAAGATCCATGCCCACCTCCTCTTCATCTTAGGGTACACAGGGAGGAATGGAGAAAGGAGCTACATGAGTTGCATGGCTTATGGGGGAGGAAAGGGCTCTGATTCCCTTAATTTGCTGCAGCTGGGAAAACAGTGTTTAAAAAGGCAAGCTACGCACAGCGAAGTTGCTGGAACCAAATCGTGAGTTATCTTTGTTTGTCAAGGCGTATCTGGGTTCTGGCATCTTCCCAACTGTATGTGTTTTGTTGACCTTTGAAGTCTGCAATTCCTTATCTTGCCCTGTCCAGTTAATTGCTGCAGCGTAGTTTGTGTGGATTTTTATTTACAGTTTATATGTATTTTGTTTTCGGACTGAATTTGCTCCACTTAAAGACTGTTCTTGGGAGAGCTTTTTCTCCAGCCGAAGGGACTTTTCTTACTTATGTGACTGTGTTGCCTCTGTGCCACACCCCGGGTCATCACACCTCCAAGTTCCCTATCCCTGGAGAAGGGAACAACCAGGATAAACCACCTTTGTTCTTTCCACCCTCAGATAGTGTCCTGAAGAACACAAATGGTCCATCAAATTGTACTACAGCCTCCTTGAGAAGAAGTTTTGAAACAGCCCAAGAAAACTGACAATAGATGGCGCTTCTGTAATTGTAAGAAAACTATGGTTGTATTGTTTGGCCAATGATGTTGAAGTTCAGGGCTCTAAAATGTTTTGAAAACAATATTGCAGAAGAACAAGATCAGGCAGATTGGGAGAAGACAGTGTGGCAACTGGTTTACTCTAGTATGATTTCCTAATCAGGAGGTAGACAAGCAGGGAAGCGAGTGACCCAGTCAAGGGCTTAAAAATGTTACACAATCATGCCATCCCATTATTTTGCCAAGATGTAGAGATGATGCAATGAGCTCTTTGAGCTCATTTTCTCTTAGCAATTGTGTTGAAGGTAAGTAACTTTGTACCATTTGATCCCAGAGTTGCATCTGTCATCTTGATTTTTCTGATCAATCACCTTCTGTGATGCCCCAGATGAGACTTTTTCCACCTTACTGTTCAGAATTTACACCATTAAAATCCAGCAACGCAGTAAATTCCCATATCCTACTGTGCTTTCCCAAAAATAAGACCCTGTCTTATATTTTTTTGTCACCAAAAAAAGCACCAGGTCTTATTTTGGGGGGATGTCACCCTCTGATTAACCGCACTTATGTGTGTCACCCCCAGCCTCCTTTTCTCTGTGAGAGGCCTTAAGGAACTTCTACTTCTGTGGCCAGCAAGGTTTTCCTGAAGGACTCTGCAGCCAATAACAGAGCTATGGATCGATCCAGAGCTTTGTTATCAGCTACAGAGGCCTTCAGGAAAGCCTTGCCAATCTTGCTGGCTGCACAAGAAATGGGCCAGCAAGGCAGGTGTCGGAGTGTGCGAGACCTGACTACAAGTGTCCAAAGGTAAGTAGTAGGATAGCTCCACCCCACATCACCACCCTAGCTTAATTTTTATCTGTGCACTCTGGAGTGGGCAGTGTCTTAATTGGGGCTTATTTGGGGGGTAGGGCTTATCTTGGGTGCACATGTAAAAAAATCAAGCTAGGACATGCTTTCAGGGTAGATCATATTTTTGGGGAAACAGGGTAGATGTAACTCCCTATCCTGCAATTGCTCGGAGGTTTTTTCATTTAATTGTTGACAAAGTGGCTTCATTCCCACAACAGGTCAACTTGATTGCTGAATTTATCCTTTTTCTAGGTTCACACAATATAAGGATGACAAAAAAATTAGCCAAAGTTAAAACTAACTTATTGTTGAGCAATTACTCTTTCTCCGCTTATTACAAACCATAATATGATTCCATAGAGTCATGGCATGAAAGGGCTAGAAGGGAGTTTATTTATTCAAGGGCACTGGGTACAGGGGTCTGCCATTACAGTATTCCTTGGAAAATGGCTATCTGGCCACTCTAAAGAAGACTCTATCATCTCCCAAGGCATCTAAGCAGTTTTCACAGTTACAAAATTTTACCTGGCACCAAAATAAAATCTGCTTGGTTGTAAATTAAACCCACCATGTCCTGGACTTAAAGAGAACTAATTGGGGCTAGCATACTGTATGAAACTATGCACTGTGATTTGCAAACCATGGTTTAAGGCTGAAGAGGAAGAGTGAATCCAACCAGCAGATGTTACTGTTCACGGAGAATGAATTGGTGCTTTGTTCCCAAGTAGCCTCAGCTCTGTTGGGCTTATAGCAAAGGAGAACAGATTGCATTGCTTCCTTTCAGCTGCAAAATCATGTAACTGAAGTAGGTAGGTAGTCTTTACAAGTCTACCAGGGGAGATATGACAGCACTGTTCCAATATTTGAGGGGCTGCCCCAGAAAGGAAGGGGTCAAGCTGTTTTTCAAGGCACCCGAAGGCCAGACAAGGAATAATGGATGGAAACTGAACAAGGAGAGANAAGGCCAGACAAGGAATAATGGATGGAAACTGAACAAGGAGAGATTCAACCTGGAAATATGGAGAAAATTTCTGACAGTGAGTGAAATCAACCAATGGGACAGAAATTGCCCTCGGAAGTTGTGGGAGGGCCCTCACTTGAGACCTTCAAGAAGAGATTGGACTGCCATTTGTCAGAAATGTTGTTGGGTCTCCTGCTTGGGCAGGCAGTTGAACTAGATGACCTACAAGGTCCCTTCCAAATTTGATTATCTGTTATCTGTCATCTTCAATTTACAACCAGAATTTGGGACCAGGATTTCTGTTGCTAAGCAAGTTGGTTGCTAAATGAGTCATATCCAATTTTATGACCTTTTTGCCACAGTTGTTAAGTGAATCATTGCTGTTGTTAAGTGAATCATTCAGTCCTTGAGTGAATCCAGCTTCCCCCATTGACTTTGCTTGTCGGAAACCAACTGGGAAGGACACAATTGGAGATCATGTGACCCCAGGATGCTGCAGCTGTTATAAATACATACCCGTTGCCAACCACCCCAATTGTGGTCACATGACTGTGAGGACTGAGATGGTCGTAAGTGTGACTGGTCATAGGTCAGTTGTTTGACCAATTCTTTGACCAATTCTGTTGTAACTTTGAAGTGTCACTAAACCAATGGATGCAAGTTGAGGATTACCCGTATTAGTGGGGAGGTCCCTTTGAATCTACCTTGAATTCTGGTGACTACACAGACAAGTCCTTGCCATTTTTTGGCAGCATTGTCCAAAGTGGTTTGCCCTTGCCTTCTTCTTCCTAGGGCTGAGAGAGAAGGACTGGCCCAAAGTCACTTGGTTGACTTTGGACTGGAACTCACAGTCTCCCAGATTCTAATGGGAACTTTAAAAGTTTTCTCTTGGTGGTAGAATTAAGCATTTTACATCAAGAGTTTAATACAGGCTTTTCTGCCAAAGTATTTAATAGTGCAGATATTCTAAGTTTCACTGGGATTACTCCCTACTAAATATGTTTCAAATTTCAACTACAGAGTGTAAACATATATTTCTACTCTAAGTAGCCCACATTTAATCAGAATAGCCTGCAAAATATGATTCCAGGCACCTTTATTTATTTTGCTTAACCTTGGCTATCAAAACTTTGGCTCCTGATATCACTCGATTTTATTTACTACAAAAACCATTACCCTTCCTGTTACAAATGAGTGAATGTGGGAATGAATCACCAGGTGTTTCTGAGTAACAAAACCACATGATAAACCCTCCAATTTCCTTAGAACTGGGGTTACTTCAAGTCATTAAACTTCTCGTTTAATATCAGTCACACCTCAAATTTTCCCTGCCATCAGGAAACTGGCAAAAGTTGACTGAATGGCATCAGGAGAGAGAAGCATAGCCAATGAAAGACTGCTTTGTTGGACTCACGCGATGTCGTTTTAAGTATGTGGTTTGGCCAGAGAAACTGGGTTGCAAAGAATGTGTTATACTAAATGAAAGAGCAATATTAAACAATGTCTGCCTTCTCACTCCCACTCTCTCTTTTTTCCATGTATATGTAAAACTAAAAAATTCGCAGGAGGTGAGGAAGAGAGAAAGGGGGGAGGGGAAAGTAGATGATATGACTTATTGGTTTACACTGCAAATGTGCAAATTCAGTACAAGCTGGAAGTGAGTAGGAATTGTTAAAAAAATAAAGAATGAAACCTGCCCTTCAAGCCCTAAAGTGCTACAAGATTTATTTTGGGCTGCAATAAAAAAAGAATTTGTATTCTTTTTTTTTAAATTCAATCACGACAATTGTGTACAACCTGCTTTTCTCCAAGTTGATCATCACATGCTGTACAGAAAAAGTCACCACAAGAGCAGCTAAAGCTGGAATGGTTGCAGGAATTGGGTTTGTGTAGTCTAGTGGAAAGAAGAACTAGGGGCGATATGATAGCAGTGTTCCAATATTTGAGGGGCTGCTACAAAAACAAGGGGGTCAAGCTATTTTCCAAAGTTCGAGAAAATAAGAAATTTGGGGGGGAAACTAACCAAGGAGAAAAGCAACTTAGTATTAAGGAGAAATTTCCTGACAGTTAGACCAATTAATCAGCGGAAGGATTTGCCTTGAGAAGTTGTAGGTGCTCCATCACTAGAGGATTTTAAGAAGAAACTGGGCATCCCTTTTTCTGAAATGGTATGGAATACTTTATTGGCCAAGTGTGATTGGACACACAAGGAATTTGTCTTGGTGTAAATACTCTAAGTATACATAAAATAAAAGATACATTTATCAAGAATCAAGAATCATAAGGCACGACACTAGTGATAGTCATAGGGTACAATAAGCAATCAAATCATACTAGGAAATAAGCAATATAAATCGTAAGGATACAAGCGACAAAGTTAACAGTCATACAGTCACAAGTGGGAGGGGATGGGCAATAAGGAGTGATGACAAGATTAACAGTAATAGTAATGTAGACTTTGTAAATAGTTGGATAGTGTTGAGGGAATTATTTGTTTAGATGGCATTCGGGGGGAAAACTGTCCTTGCATCTAGTTGTTCTGGTGTGCAGTGCTCTGTAGCGTCATTTTGAGGGAAGGAGTTGAAACAGTTTATGTCCGGGATGTGAGGGGTCTGTCAGTATTTTCACAGCCCTCTTTTTGACTCATGCAGTATACAGGTCCTCCATGGAAGGGAGGTTGGTAGTAATTGTTTTTTCTGCAGTCCTAATTACCCTCTGAAGTCTGTGTCTGTCCTGTTGAGTTGCAGAACCAAACCAGACAGTTATAGAGGTGCAGAGGACAGACTCCATCATTCCTCTGTAGAACTGGATCAGCAGCTCCTTGGGCAGTTTGAGCTTCCTGAGCTGGCGCAGGAAGAACATTCCTTGTTGTGCTTTTTTTATGATGTTTTTGATGTTAGTTGTCCATTTTAGGTCGTGTGATATAACAGAAGCTAGAAATTGGAAGGTCTCTACTGTTGATACTGTGTTGTCTAGTATTGTAAGAGGTGGTAGTATAGGAGGGTTTCTTCTAAAGTCTACCACCATTTCTGTTTTGAGTGCGTTCAGTTCCAGATTACATCACGAGGCAAGGGTTCTTGCTTGAGCAGGGGATTGGATTCGAAGACCTCCAAAGTTCCTTCCAACCCTATTCAACATGGACAATACTTGCTTTTGATGGGAAAACTTGCTTTTGATGGGAGACATTAGCAAAAGACAACTAAGAGTAAGTGATGCTGAGGTTTAAAATAAATAAGAACTATCAGGCAGCCATAGAACTAATCTGCCATCTTAAAAAGTAGGAGAATGCCATTAAAAATGGGAAACCCATCAGCAGTTCAGCTTTTCTTCTAGTACATTATTAACTTATTCTGAATAGCAACAGCTAATACAACAGAGTGGAAAAACTGGAAACCATTAACACACTCATTTGCACTATTCAGGTGATCCTGGGGGCACAGGTAAATCTGTAAGTGGCCTCAACAACACTCAGAGAGTGCTAGTGACTGCAGAGGAATATAAATCTTTTCATCCTTCACTATTCAGTAAGAACTGAAGAAGCTTCTTGGATAAGAAAGGAAATGTCTTCAAGGAAAAAAACAATCCAGTTGCCTATTGAAAAAGGACCTTTGGGAAATCATTAACAAATATATGAAATCAGTGTTCAGTTTAAAGGCATGAGGACGTACTATAACTGAAATATCCAGGGAAAGTGGAAATTTGATCTACCGCAATCATTTTCAGTGGGAAGTCTTTATTTTTTAAAATAATATTTAATGTTTGTCCAGGCAAACAAGAGTATTAGCGGTATTAAAACACACACACACACACACACACACACACACACACACACACATATATATGGATATATAGATGGATCTTTGTTATTCGGGTTTTCTCCGCATAAAATTGGAAGTACGAATAACCGAATAACCAAAGATCCACATACAATACCGCGAAAACCTCAGAAAACAAATAATAATATATATAATGTACAAGCCAGGCAAACACCTGGGCACAAACAGACTCCCTCTGATAGCTCCAACTCAAACACCCCCCCACCAGGCACCCAGGTGAAACCCAGCTTGCTAATGAATAGCAGCTTGCTAATGAATAGCAGCTTGCTAATGAAGAGCAGCCGTCCTTTCACACGGAGCCAAGCTGCACTGAAGCCTCCAACACAAGAACAGAGTGTGCCAGCCATCAAAGCCACAAAACAGACAGAAGAACACCAGAAACACCAATCAATCAAACTCCAAGTCCAATGAGCACAGACCCAGGCTCCTAGCCAATCAGAATGGACCAGCCTCAAATTTGAAACCAGGAACTGAGAGCACACATCATACAGAAGCCTGATGATGGCAGATGAGATTCTGCTGAAACGTTGCTACAACTTTAAAAGCACTACAATGACGTGGGATAATACCCGAAGGAAGCTAAACAGCACATATATACATATATATATATTTGTTTTTTTAAGTTTTTGTGGGTACTTACATGTGTGCTGTTCAGCTTCCTTCGGTATTATCCACGTCATGTTAGTGCTTTCAAAGTTGTAGCAGTGTTTCAGCAGAATCTCATCTGCCATCATCAGGCTTCTGTATTGAGTTTGTATGTGGGTCAGGCTATCACAGTCGTTAGTTTTAACTAATTTAGTTTTAACTAAAACCAACGGCTGTGAGACCCTGACCACATACGAACTCAATACAGAAGCCTGATGATGGCAGATGAGATTCTGCTGAAACGTTGCTACAACTTTAAAAGCACTACAATGACGTGGGATAATACCGATAATACCCGAAGGAAGCTGAACTGCATTCATGTAAGTACCCGCGAAAACTTAAAAAAACAAATATATATATATATCCATGAACCACAGGAAGAACCATAATTCCTTGTGCATTCATCATCTATTTTTACCCTTATAAATATACTTTTTCCTAATGATCTTGTGCTGTAAGTCTGTAAGGAGCAGTTTCACAATATGAACCAGACTGTCTTTAAATTCTGGGACAAAAGATTGCTCGCAGGGAGGGAGGGAGGGAGGGAGAGAGGGAGGGTGGGAGGAAGCATTTCTGGAACTCTTAACAAAGTGATGTATTGCCCTTGATTAATTGCACTGAAATAGTAACTCAATAACTTCTTTTTTTTTGTTTCAGTGAAGTTCGGTGGGAAAAGCATGTTTTTCATTAAGCTGGATAAAAGAAAAACAAGTTGTTGGGGTCTTTTCCTCCCAGCAGCCTTTTCTTTGGTGGGTGTTTCTGCTGGGCCTGAGAAATGCATCAAAATCACAGCTGCAGTAGCTGTGTGTCCCAACATACAAGATAAAAATCAAAAGATGAAAGATACTTTCCAACAAAATTTCAAGCTTGTTCTTCAGCTGGTGAGAAGGCTCCAGCCTTCATCAGATATCATTTTTATGCTGAATAAGAAAATTATGCATATGCGTTTTCCCTTTTCATTCAGGGGGGAACGGGAAATTGAACAGATTTCTTAGCTAAAACTAAGTACAGATAGTCCTCAACTTATGACCACATTAGGAGTAGCACTTAGACTTATATACCATCCCATAGTGTTTCACAGCACTCCGGGTGGTTTACAATGCCTCCAAAAATCTGGATCCTCATTTTACCGACCTCGGAAGAATGGAAGGCCGAGTCAATCTCAAGCCAGTGAGGATCGAACTCCTGGCAGTGGGTAGAGTTTGCCTGCAATGCTGCACTTTAACCACTTACACCATCCGGGCTCCTCAATTGAGCCCAATGTTTCTGCGGCTAAGCAAAACAGTTGCTGAATGAGCTGTGCCCTGTTTTATGACCTTTTTTTGCCACACTTGTAAAATAAAATCACTGCAGTTGTTAAGTGAATCATGTAGTCATTAAGCAAATCTGTCTTCCATCATTACATTTGCTTGTTGGAAGCCTACTGGGAAAGCTACAGATGGGACACTGCAACCGTCATAAATACATGCCAGTTACCAGCGCTTGAATTTTTGATCATGTGACCTTGGGGATGGGTGATCATTGGTCATAAGTCACTGTTTCCAGTTCTGTTGTGACTTTGAGCGGCCACTAAATTAATGGTTGTCAGTGGTGGAGTTCTTGTTGGGTTGGGGAGTTGTTGCTGCGAGAGGTCCATCTCTAACTTTCATCCCTCCATCATGGAAGAGAAGGAGCACAAGAGAAACACAAGTGTCTTTTCCATCTTGCAACTCCTTTTATGTAAATAAGAAAGCAAGTGAACAAGTAGAATGTGTTCCGTCCAGAAAAACGCGAGGTAGACCGGGTTCCAACAACAAAGTCTTTATTAGATAACAGCAGTTGAAAAACGGAACATTGGCTCAAGCCGCGGCAGCCTTTTTATAAGGTTTTTGCCTGCCGGCTTGTAG
>BHFT01038516.1:0-122768 GCA_004320025.1 Laticauda laticaudata
TTGGTTTGCCGCGCTCCTCTGACATTCATTAGTCGCATCTTGAGGGACTGCCCTGATTTTTGCTGTGGCTGCCGCTGCCCGGGTGGCCCTTCAGCTGCAATGGCTTTCGGCGTAACTGTAATATCCTGCCGAGCCACCTGAATTAGGCCTGCCTCCTGCATAGAGCACTCAGCCGGGTCTCTGCGAGACCAAGAAGCCATGCTCAGTCCCTCAGAAGCGCGCCGCTCGTCCCCATGTACTGAAAAAGCCACATGCACCTACCGTTCCGATGTTCCTTCAATGTTGCCACAGGTCGGCCGAACATCCACCGATGGCTCTCTCCGGCCTTTTTGATCACCCAACCGCTAGCAATTCGTCGTTCACGTCAGAATCAGGTCTTGAAGCCACACAGCTGGGGCCCATATGGCTCCTCCGCAAGTTAAATTATCGATCGAATCCCTGGCCCAAGTCAAATTCCCTTCACCGTCCTCGCTGTGGGCTTGGCCAACCTGGTTGGCCAATCTTGAATATGGCTGGCCTGCAATGGGGTCAAGGAACACAGCATTCCTCTTCTCACGAGGTGGTGGGTCGAGTGCGCTCTATTGGCATCCTTGAGATTGCCTTGCTACTCGCAGCAGAACATTAAAGGCAAGTCTAATCAATGTTCAAGATTCCCAGTCCTCGCGTTGGAAACGCTGGCGCTTGAATGGCGTGCAGAGTCGGTGATTGGCTGCGGCAGGAACATGAGCCCATTGCTAGTCTAGGTTCAGCACGTCGCGTTAGCCAACGTGCCCAACTGGTCTCTTGTGCTCTTAGAATCGCCAACCTCGATCCGCCAGTGTTGAAGGCCGCAGAACATCAGCGCAGACAAGAGACCAGCCTCAGCCATAACTTCAGCCCCTCTTTTTCAATGGGGCTATAGATCTGTGTACTAGCCCTTTAGCGAAGCCGATTCGGCCAGACTCTTCTATACTAAGAGTCTAGCCACACACGAGTCAGCGCGCCTTCCTCAGACGCGCACGACAATGTACAGCTTCTGAATCTCCTCCTGAAAGCTCGTATCAACATGTCCAATCACGGAGAGATTCTGAATTCCTTACCTGACCAGCGGCAATCACTCGCCTCTTGCCGCCTCTGACACTATGCCCCCTCCCCCCCCCCCCCCGGCCAATGCAGCGAGCTGCATTCGTCTCTTCAGACCACTTCGGTCAAGGTTGGCATCTACCATGACTATCGTCGAAATAACATCTGTGAACGCAGAATCCTTCTTTAGGGAGCAATGGGCCGCTGGGTAAAAAGGGGAATCTCCTTTTATTCGGACTATTTTTTTTTTTTTTAGAACCTGCTGAATAGGAATCGTTACAAGCAGGTGCAACTCTAAAAAGTAGCGATGAAGAAACCTAGTAATGTTTTAATGTGCGTCCAGATCAACTCCAAAAATCCATTACTTACATTGACCCAAACCAATCTTTGTTTTGCATGAACTATATAAGAATAGTTGCTTCCCTCTAGTCATGGTTTAAATATTTAAGACAGAATATTAACAAGATTGTATCGTGAAAATGCGAATGCAAAATCATATATAAACAAAAAATAAAAATAAAAAATGCAGTGCCTAAAAATTGTCTGTTGATCACCCATAAAATTTCAACAATTAAGATGTCGAAATTTATCAGCATGTTTATGACTTAAAATGTCTGCGCAATGCTAAGATATAGGGCTTGCTGATTATATGTACTATTTTTAGAGTACTAAAAACCTCTTTCTCAGCCTTCTAATACTCCCCAAAAATTCATTGATGCAAGCAAATTTTTCAGCCTTTTCTTTTTAGGATGTGCAGAGATTTAGAGACTACAACTGCCCGCCTAACAGGAAATTGACAGTTATGTAACCAATCCAAAACTATTTAATTGAAATTCTTGAATTGTTTTGGCCGACAATGGCTCACGCTCCATCTCTTTAATTTTAAGCCCAATAAATTATATACCCTAACATTATACAAAGCAGAAATGTGTCGCGTAAATTAACAATACGCTTATCCTCTGAGGGCAGCCGAGCCTGAACTTTTATCCATCCCACATAGATATTCTTTGTTTGGCGTCGGTCTCTGAACTATTATTTTCCTCTTCCACCTCATTTATACCATGGACAGCGAGACTAATAATTGCGCAACTTGATTCCAAAATGGATAAGGGCAGATATTTATTGATATGCGTGAAAATGCTAATGCAAATGGAGCGACCTCAAAACCTGGATCTTTTTTCAATAGCTGAATATCAGTCTAGAATATCCTCTTAAAGCAGCACCTCGTCATGGCCCCGAGCCCTTTCAGCCTTTAGATGCGTCAATTTGAAAGATGCAACATTCTAATTATCATCACTAAAACTTAGTGTGATATGCTTTCCCCTCTTCCTAGAAGCCTTAATTCTGCCAAAACATCTCTTGAATTCTGATGAGCGTATTGGATCTGTTGTTCATCCCCACGCACCCCACTCATCTTACAAGAAATAGAGGAAAAAACACACACAAACCTGCTCGCGGACTTCCTGCTAAGGTGCCTTCAAACGTGGACATCTGGCGATGCGAGATGTCTCTTGGCAGCTTTCATCAATCAGACCGCCAGGCAGAGTTTTCCTTCCTCCCACAGCCATTGTTGCGGGGACATTGGCCCTTCGTCCAGTGGCGGAGCATTGCTCCAGCCAAGGCCATAGCTGACACGAATGCATAAAGGCCGGCCTTCAAATTTAGTCTTTCGAATGGCCGGGAATGCTGTAGCCCCAAATGTGCAGAGTTAGTGCAGCGACGCTGCGGAATTGCTTCGCCTGCGACCATTTGAATAGCAAAAAATTATTTTAGCGGTATTTGTTTTAGAGCGAGAACTCTTCGACACCTATTGTTAGAGATAAACACGATATTATGCTTGATATATTCAACGCCCTAGCGAACAACAAATGGTTCTTAAATATATTATAATCCATCACAAAACAGTTGATCAAAACCAATGATCAATTTATGCAGGATGAGAGAGGCAACGTAGAGTATTGCTTTCACGATTACTACTGTTTTTATAACAAAGCCGTCAATTTGTATTTAAGTTGATGAACTCAAGAAATGACCTGCACCGAAAGCCACCGAAAATCATCCCTTGGATTTTATTCAGGTTTTTTTTAAAAACCCATACTTTGCCCGCATTTTACTCTCCTTCCACAAAAGTAAGGCCTAAAAACGGGAAGCCCATGGGATTAATACAAAAGATCGATCAGGAAAGCTTAGACACGCGTGTCGAATCGCTACAAAGAATAAGACTGAAATAAGCAAGAAAAGGGAAGCTTGTTAGAATTGCACATGGAGGAGTGCAACTCCATCACCCTGCCCATGATCTTTTGATGGTTTTTTTATACGAAGAAGGTTATATGAAGGCAGGGCTGCTTGAAAGGCCACCACAAAGGTGACACACTTATGCCTTTCAGTTCTTGCTGCACGCACACCCATCGAGATGGTTCTTCCAGGACCTGTAAAAGCATTCCATGGATTGTTTCTCATCCTGCATGCCTCCAAACTCAATGCGGCATTTCCTTCTCAGCTGTTCCCAAACAGACTGATGCGCGGAACACCGAGCCACAGCAGCGAAGCCCAGGCCACAGCAGGAGCGGCTCTTCCATCAATCATTGGCATTAATCAAACCACTTCCCTGCTTTCTAACCACAAACAACAGGAACAGTTGGAAAAAATAAAAAGACTCTGAGAAGTGCGCTTTTCTGATACTAAAATATGAGAACCACTCAGCTTTCATTCCTGCAAGGCCGAGAAAGATGCCATGTCGAGACCAGTCAAGACCACGGCCTGTACCTGTCTCAAAGAAGAGCTTCACCCAAAGCGAATTTATCTTTTTCTCATGCCAAGATCCGTTACATGTGGCTTCAGTCTAATGCCTACATCCAAAGCCTCAAAAACTGCCTGAATAGTAGCCATCACAGCGTCTCAAAGCCCCGTCATAATAGTACAGCCAAGCAAGCCCCAACTTCATCTTTGCGGATCCCTGATACTTTTTCTGCGGCTCCATTTGCCAAAAAGGAGAGCGCCCTGAAAAAAAATATGTTAGTTAAAAAATTACAGATACACCCCTGCGGGGCGCGATCATTGCTTCTGTTGCTGGTTAGTGGTCCTTCCTTCCTGTTCGTTATATTAACATACTCGAGAAATACCCTTTCCGATTGGCTTCAGCGCGATACTGTTTGCTGCATTGGCCAAAAACCGCCCGAGCCTGATCGGCTGTCATCATTAACCCTGCGCGTGACTTGGCCCCCCCCACAGATCTGGCGCGGAGTTTTTTAAAGAACCGTCATTGGCCTCGCACAGCCGCCGAGCAGCCTCTATAAAAGAGAGCCTGCCGCCGATTTTCCGCGGCCAGACGCTGATTTATGACGCGCAAAATAAAGAATTGAGCTGAGGTCACACTGCAGCATCGAGTCTCTTTTCCCACGAGAGAACACTTTCCTGTCAGGGCAAGCTCCAGCCCAACTGATGCTGCCCGGGAAGAAGTTCAACACCCAGGAAATTTGACTTCTGCTGTCCTTCAACATGGGGGGGAACCCTCTGGTCTCCAGAGATTGCTGACGCGGACGGTCACCCAGAGCCTATGTAGGTTTCGTGCCATTCTGAGTTAATGCCATTTTTAACTGTAGTGTTGCCCCTGACCTCTTCTAAATGTGAAAATCAGGCACCCTTGATCTCTGCACCGAATGTTAAGGAGCTATTTGGCAATTTTGTTTCTATGCTCATAATCCTAGTATTACTGATCTTGAATTGCCAGCCTGCATTTTTAAAAGCGTTGCGCTTGCTGCCCCGTGCAAACTGAAATTTTGATTTCCCATCTTTTTTCACCTACCAATAAATAATTTGTGAGATAAGAAGCTCAGTTAAGGAAAGCGAGGAAAGCTGATCAACTGCTGGACTAATCGGGGCCCCTTGCTTTGTAAATAGAGAGAAAACTAACTAGGAATGCTTTTTTACGATTTCGAAATTTTCGCTATCTTTTATTTCTTGTCAATTCCTGCTGTTCATCTTAAGGCGCGCCTGCTCACAGCTGCCCCACATGGCATGCCAAAACGTAGTTGCTAAAGAAGGACAACAGCAGATGAGACAAAATGTTCCATGTTGTTATCCGCATCTCAAAAGGGCCCCAAAAATTTGCCGATAACCATGAGCGAAGAGCACAAACCAACTGAGAGGAATATAACCACACGCTGTATGAACACAGAAAGCGAGAAGCGGTAAAGCAAGCAAGCATATTGTCGGAGGCTCTGTAGAGGATGCCTAGAGACTGGGGGGAGCGATGGAACGCTCGCGATTGTATTTCTTGATATTACTCTTAAAAAAATCAATTTTGATAATAAAATAAATTTAAGCAAGGAGAGACAGGAAAAGATTGGACCGAAACGCCGTTGATATGTCGCTGCATATGCCGTATAAATATGTGATGTCTCATCTTAGAAATTCGCCTAGCAGCAGTTATCGAGAACGGCCATACGATGCCCTCACTGCCCGTACGGCACGCAAAGCGTATGCTCTAAAACAGACATAGACGGCCAGCCGGGGGCCCTTCAGCCCAAAGTGGAGCACACGGATACGAAGACCTCTACCCACGGATTTCCAGTACGCCTATGGGAGCAAATTTTGGGTGTTATCTGTTGTCATCCACTCAAAAAGGAGCTTGGGCGAAATTTTGCATAAACAAACGGGGAAGAAGAACGACTAGTAGATGCATGCGAAGAACGCGATGGATGTCATAGGGAAGACTTGCAGATGAAAAGCGGGATGAAATGGCGCCGGGATTACACCTCCGAAGGCATTCCGGGGGAGAATTTCCGAAGGCGACGACATGATTGCACATGAGCGGATGCAGTGGTGCGATGGCAGTTAGCAAGATGAAGCAGACTGCATCGGATGGCCTATAGGAAGAACAAAGAGGTGTGCGATCCCCAGGTGCGGATGTAAGTACGTGCGACTATGCAAAGCGCATTTCCCGACACTTGCACATGTTGGGGAGATTGAATTTGCATCAAGCTCCTGTGCACATCAGTGAAAAGATGCAACATTGCACACAGTCAGCATACAGAGGAAAAGTGTGTACGTTAGAGTGCCACATACACATCTTCCGCACCTAGTGGCTGGGCGAATAGTCCCACGTGTCGTCAGTCAAGCAAGAAAGAGTAAGCCTTGTGAGCTTTGCCGTACTTATAGTCAAGCCTCCATACTCGCAGGTGAAGAAGGCCAAACCAGTGCATCCCACACCCATTTAGCACTCGACTTCTGCAATCTTGCTGCTGGTCGGTGGACAGCCCCAAGGCCTCAAAGCCATTGAACTGCTTGAAGTTGCGTGCTCGTGCCAAGCCACTCTCGTAAGGCCTCCTGCGCTTCAGCCCTGAGCCCTCTGAAGGCCGGACCAGAGGGAGGAAGAGGCAAGGGACGGAGAAGGGAAGAGGAAACATACACCGTTCTCGCAGGGAGCATCCGAGGATTGACTCCTGGAATGGCGGGGAAATGAATAGACAGTAAAGGGCCACAGACACGATCGGGACCACCCCAAGGAAGAAGCAGGCAGCTGGAGAGACCAAAGCAGAGAGCCGTGGACACTGCGAAGTCGCCTGGGAGTGTGGAAGCACATGCCACCTGTAGGGGCAACACACTCCAAGGAAATCCGGGCAGGCCACTGCAAGCTCACGGACCGGGGAGATGGTGTCATGGCCAAGGGCAGGAGGGAGTTGGTATAGAGAGCCCTGCCAACCCCGTACGAGAGTAGGCCCCCGCGCCGAAGCCCACCCCCTCATGACTAAAGCGCCGCACAGCACAGCGCCTTCAGCGCCTATAGTCCCGACGAGGTCGACCAGCCACCCAGCCAGCGGGTTCATGAGTGAAGGGAGACGACCCCTGCCTGCCAGACGTCGAGACACTCTTCGCCAGTGCAGCCTGCACTCCCCATGGCTGGTTGTGCACGTGAGATCCCCCTAGGTCTGCAAGGCAGTGGTGGGGAGCTCGCGTGTGTGTGGAGGAAGCCAGCCAGCTGCAGGGCCACCAGGAGGCCATACCCAGCCCCATCCCCACCCCCCAGCCATCACGCGTTTCAGACGTGCAGCATGGAGACTAGCGTGTCGCACGTGAGACATAGGCTCGTCAATCGCTGCCAGAGCCCGCGGATTGCACAATCTGCAGACCCAGGCTAGCAGGAACTCCCGCCAGCGCCACCTGGACAGAGCATCCACCCGAACACCCGTCCCTGCACAGCCACTCTAAGCCTGACGGTAGGGCGACCCTGGAGCACCTGCCCCAGCCAAAAACAGATAAGCAGAAATCACAGCGAGCTGATCGCCAAATCCCTAAGCAGCAAGCGGCGCCGACCATCCACGCCTCCATCCCAGCATCAGCCCTCCCACAGACGGTCAACAACCCTCACCTTACCAACTACACACCAACTCCCACACAAACAGAACTCCCCCACCAGGCACCCGTGCTCGCATATGCCCACCAGACACCAGCGCCTGCACCCAGCCAACCAGCTCGCCCACTCACGACACCTCCTCCTCCACCCCCACACGGGCCCAGCGCCCCTTCGAGCATGGCGACAACCATCAGTATCCCGTATCACCTATAGGCCGTTGCATGAACCCCCAACCCATACTGAGCAGCGCTCGACTCCCTGCTGAACAACCACCATACCCCTCACATGCCCCTGCCCAAGATGCGCGCCCAACCTGTCCTGCAGAGTGCAGGCCACCAGAGTACGGCAGAAAGCAACGAGTGTACGAGACCTAAACACCACATGTACTAATACAGATTATAACGACCCAAAAGATAAAAGGAGCCACAGACCCCACTAAACCTTACGGCATCCAACTAATTAAGTCCTGCACAGCCATTGAACGGAGTACCCAAAAAGCCACATAATGCGTGAGTCGCCCTGTAGACACAGACCCACTACACCTGCCGAGCCTTGTGCGGCGAAAACGCCATTGGATATCGGAAGCCGATCCAAAAAATAGCTCTGCGACACTAGCAAACCTCCATGCCAAAACGCCTGCATCGTACCCAGCAGTCCTTCACCCAAAGAACTCTCCTGCACAGAAAATCAGCTCCCAGTCCGTGCCAGCACAAACTCACACTCGCCAGGGCAGCACAGCTAACTCACCCACACATATACCAACTTGGACAGAGCAAAAGTAGAAACAAGCCCCTACACCGAAACCGCGCATCTAGCCCCTGCCCAGCAAACCTACTCATGGCACCAGAGAAGAGCCGGACACCGAGCCACCACCTGACCTGCCTCCACCATATGCCCTCAACTCTGCTCTCCTCAGCTGTCGCGCTGATTGCTGCCCTTCGCTTCTCGCCATGCCATAACTGTCATGGCTCCTGAGAGGAGCTGATGCTGCCCACCAGAAGTACAAAGTCGAGCATCAGCATCGCTTCACGGAAAACTAATCAATGTGAGTGGCCCGCGGTAATAGCGTTCTAGCGGCCTCAAATAGACCCAGATGTGTACGTCTGACTGACACCGCACAATTAGCGTGCATCCCAAAACCCAAACCTCGCAATCGGCGGGCTTGGCTTGCTTTCTGGGGTAGGCCCGAGAGAACATACACCATACGAAGGGGAATCACAACCATCATACCCGGCCCAACTAAGATCGCTAAGCGGCTGGAATTACTCCTGCACTGACAGCTGCTCTAACCTTCCAGCACGTGACCATAGGCCTCATAAAGAATCTCGCTAGGTCAACCTGCGGCGTCAGCCTGCACAAGAGTGCGATCTATATGCCCGCGTCACAATCTACTAGATAATCGTAAACTGCCACTACTGGTGCTACTACACATAACTACGGTACACACCTGACATACACAATATGCTGTACCGCAGCGTCCTAACTAAAGCGAAACACCACCAACTCTGCATCGCAACAGTATAGCTCTATCTGCTCGATCTACCAAAATCGTCGCCTGTTACTGACGTACGCGTCTCTGATCACCTGAAGGAACCCAGAAACAGCCACTCAGAATTACCAGATGAGCCCTGCCTCTGGCTGGGCTCTATCCACACTGAACATCCCTCCTATGAGACTGCTACTGAACGCAGATGATGCCGAACATGAATAGGATCCTAAGAGCCTGCGTGCACGTCCGCAACTAATCCATGCTACGTGCTGCAAAAACATACGCACGGAACCCTAGCATTGCTGCCGCACTGGTATTGTGACACACAATAAGAGTGGTTGCGATAAACTGGTACTTACTAGTGATACGGGCCACTGGACGCAAGGCTAATGAGGCTATTTCCCTCAGGAATAGACTCGTTATATCAGTGCACTTCTGACAATAATGTATAGCAATGTAGAAATATCGTATTCGAAAGCTCGTCTACGCTCCCTCGAGCCCCTAGCCTCGCTCGACTGTCCCCTAGCTACACACATGCACAATCACAGCTACAGATATAAAAATTCGCATAAGACTTTAAGAATCAATAATAAGTCGTAGACAACGTAGTCGTGAAACCTATCACAAACATTTTAAGCATGAAGTACTGCACAGACCATCACGTCGTATGAAAAAGTGGCACTACTCACCATCTGCGTACATAGAATACTAGATCACAACCTGCTGCATGAGTAGTGCATTAGCGAAGGAGCTAATTTAATATGCCGCTTTGGAATAAGAAACTGGTTCTCAGTCTAAGTCTCATTTTTGAAGAGACTATGAACAGTGTTCCTGAATACAGGTTCATGAACCAGTTTGAATAATGACATGACCAGATCCGAGAACGTGTATGAGATTATCTCTAAAGCGATCGGAATCTATTCAATCTCTTACCAAAGAAGAAACCAGGCGTACTGATGATTTGGCTGCCTGGTCAATAACTCTCTGGAGCCTTCTTCTATTCCACTACAGAGTACCAGCCATACCCGACACCGTACAGATATGCCAATGCTATTGATGGTAGATCGTAAAAATAAATCAACTTCTCACCCAGACCGCTGCTTTTCAGGCAATCTCAGAAAGGGCACAGGCACTTTGGCCTGTCTTTGCAGTGCCAATTGTGGACCAACCAAGTAAGGTTGTTGGAAATATGAGTTCCTAGAAATTTAAAACTATGAACTCTTTCCACACAATCTCTATTGATATATAATGAGAGAGACTCTGCTTTGCATTGTCTGAAGTCTATAATCAATTCTTTGGTCTTTTTGATGTTCAGGGCGAAGTTATGACTCTTGGCACCATAAGACCAGTCTGAGAATCTCTGACCTATAGGCCATCTTGTCTTCTTCTGATATGAGTCCCACCAACGTAGTGTCATCTGCAAATTTTATTATAGAGTTAGTGGGACAAGAGGGAGCTGGTCCTGCAAAGCTGGAGACACTGAAGTAGTATAGTCCTGCAAAATCCTCACAGGTTTCATCTGCATAGCAATTCAATTTTCCCTTTCTAGGATAAATTTTAATTTCTTATACAGAATTCCTAATCATATATTTAATGGAAGATATATGGGATGCAAAGGTGTATCAAGAGACAGAGTAAATTTAAGGCAAAATTACTAGTATGGCATCTATATTTAAAATGGGAGTGCATTCCTTCATCATCATTATTTCACTTTGCCTCGGTAAGCATAATGGGTTAGGAGAGCCTTGGCATACTGTGCATTTCAAGCATTTAATCCAATTAAAACTGGTTTGTAAGAACAGAATCACTTTATACAGCGCTGATCACATAGCTGACACTGCTTCTTTTCATATACAAAAATTGTTTTATTGAAGTAGTAGATGTTTATTATGCAAGTTATATCTCAGGATCAGCTGGAATATTCCTAGTCAAGATATTATGGTATAAAAGCAATTGATAGAATTGATGCCTGAGACCCAAGCAGTGACTGACAACCAGTCAGAGAGATGTGACTTTGTGCCCATATATACAGCAGCAGAAAAGATCTGAGTCCAATGCCACATACATTCTTTTCACTAGATCCCATGTCAATGCAGCTATTATTTGTAGCTTTTGAATGCTTTCTTGACTGGACAGTGCTTATATAACTGATCATCTTAAATGCTGAACAATATTTGACCACCTCTGTGGGTAAAGCCTAGGGCAGTTGCCCTATTATCCCCTCTCCACTTTTAAAGAAAGGCCCCCCTTTTTTTGCTGTATGCACATTTTACTGGAACTAATTTTCAAAGCAATATGATTGTGGTGGGGAAGGGAAGGAAGGACTTTTCAGTACAGCAGTGAATTAATCATCTTGCTCTAGCAGGTTGCTAAAGAACAAGTAGTGACAGCTGCAAGAAGCCACTCAAAAGTTTGGAATGCTAAAAGCTGACCCAGCTGGGGCAGATTAATAAAATGTGGGAAGGTGAGACAGTCAAAGGTGCACCATAAATTATTTTTATTGCATGCAGTAGCATGGCAACTTATTGTATTCTTCTTTCTGGCAGATAAGGAGCTCGAATACTAAGAACTCTTCTTCCTTAAGTGTTTGATCGAAGGATGCCATTTTTTTTTTCTATCTCTGCTCACCCAAAACAGATTCTTCTACCTTGAATTCTTGTCTGACAAACTTGGAATTTTTCTTTTCAGACACCTGCACACTGAGAAAAACTCTGTTCTGTTTTGGCTTGTCAGGCAGCTGTTCAAGGCAAAGCAGCATTCAATATGGGCAATTTTAATTTGAAATATGAAAATAATGAAATATGGTACAAGAAGTCAAGCTGCATAAAAAGTGTAACTTTTTTTTTTTAACCTAATAACATGCTTGGCAACTGTTTATCAGCCCAACAAGAAAGGAGTGAATAGAGAAATGAGGCTGTGTTTATTTAGCAGTTAACAGATATATCTGCCTAGACATGCATTAATGTTTATAACAAGCTTTAGATGACCAAAGTGAGAAAAAAAAATGACTTGATTCACACAACTTTTTCTTTACTGAAAATAATGAAATTTCAATGCATTTAATTGCTGATGGCTTATGTTATGGATTGATTATACAATACAATATGCAATACTTTCCATAGTCCCAGTTGCTGCACTTCCGCAAAAGGGATGAACAGAGATAGCTGTTGAAAGAAAGAATTCACTGTATTGGCCACTACAATTAAATCTTAATGTTCCCTCCCACCCCCACCCCCCAAAAAAAACTACACAGGGGAGAGGAACAGACAAAACTAAAAACAAAGCAAATCCTTGGATTATGAAAGGGCAAAAAGCAATGCATGAGGAAACCCCCTAGGACTACAACAGAGAACACTTTCCCTTGTGAATACAGAAAATACCCTGGTACCCCTCTTTTTTTTTTTTAATCTTTTCTTTCTTAAGGATATTACCACTGATCCATCCAGACTGCTAAGCAATTGAGAGCAGGAAAGCTTTGTTAAATTTGTTATGTCGCAGGAAAAAGAGACTCGAGACCAGTGTGACTTTCAGCTCTTTATTTAATTCCTAAAATCTGTCTGGCTGCGGAGACGCAGCAGTCTTTTTTATAGTGGCTGCTCGTGGCCAATGACAGCTGCTTGAATTTCCCGCCGCTCAGGCAGACCAATCACAGGCAGCCACTGCGAACCAATCATAGTAGCATAGAAGAACCAATCACAGTGTAGTATTGGTGGACCAATCAGGAAGAGGTATTACAAGTATGCTAATATAGAACACTCCTCCCCACTTGGTTTAGTCCAACCTACGTTATGTAGTTACGTAAGTAGGCAGGGCTTTTATGGTGTCTACTTGACCTGCGCAGCTCAGTTGCGTTGTTGTCTTCGGCCGGTTTGGATGGAATCGCTGTTTCTCCCGTCCTTCTCTGTGGAACCTCCTGGAAGGTGGAGTCAGCCATGCCACTCCTGCCCGGCCTATCTGGGCTGGTAGAGTCGGCTCGGCTGCTCCCTTCCGGAGTGGCTTCATGTTGGTTTTCCGCTGCCTGTTCCTTTCTACCAAAGGCATCTCCACGTAAGTAATTATGGTTTCTTTCTGGGGCTACTGGTGATGTTGGTTGGTGGGTTGTTGTTAGGGTTTGTTGCGGTGTTTCTTGTGCTAGTGAGGGTCCTCCCCTCCCCTTTATTTGTGTTGAGGGGTCTCCCCCTCTCTGGTCTGGTTTATTATTTATTTTTAATGTTTGATGTGGTTGCTGGCATGATGTTTGTATTTCTTCTCCTTTGCAACCAGTTTGTTGTGTTTTCTTTCTAGTGTTCGTGAATCTCAGTTTAATCTATGTCTCTCTTCCAGTTCTTTCCGTCGGCTCATTGTTTCTAGTCTGTATGACCCGGGGTCTCTGTTATCTGGGTTATTGTTGCTGGTATCCCAAGTGGTGCCCCGTAGATTTATTGGCGTCAGCACACTAGGTCCAACCTATATCCAAAGTGCGGGTTTGGCCCTTATTAGAGGAGTCCTGCCTTGGTTTTTCAGCGGGAGTGTAAAGTGGGTTGTAATTTATCCGTAGTGTGCAATTCGGTTAATTTGTAGTGCCCATCAAATCAGTTTGTGGCGCCTTTTATTCGTTGTGGTGTTAGGTGGAGTGTAGTATATGTTAGCTTTAATGCGATTTCTTCTTGTATTGTTCCCATGGGTCTCCTATATAGTTCGTTAAGTCTCTATCGAGTATACCCGAACTGCAGCTTTCTTTTTGTAAGGCTGGTGCGACACCTGGCGCTGTCAGTAGGATAGCTTATGTCGTGTTTGGTGAGGACTTTTTCAAAGTCAACTCCTGAACAGACGGCCAATTGGTTCTGAGGACCACACAGATCCTGGCAACGACATGTGTTGCGTCAATCAGATTTTACTCAGCTGTCCTGAATGATGGCTTCTGTTGTTGTGGATCTCATTGGATGCGTACTAGATCGAACCAACGTTTGAGACTAAGCGTCTTACTATATTAAAATGTGTGTCTCTTTGTCGGCCCTGCGAAATCTATGTGTATTCTCGACCAGGGTCCTCTCGGTGTTTCCCAGTCGAGCACAGGTGCAGCAGGGGGTGTAGGTCTAGATTTTTGGCATCGCATGACATTTCCATCCTCCTCCAATGTCTTATCCATCCCTGGCCACCATACATAACTCCTGGTCAGGGATTTCATTCGTACGATACCAGGTGTCCTTCATGCAGATATACAGTACTTGTTCTTGGAGTTTTCCGGTATGACTCCCGATCCCCCATAATATGCAATTTTTAAAATCGAGAGTTCGTCTGTCTGTTTCGGAGCGTGTTTAAAAAATCTTGTCCCTCGTTTCTGGCCACCCTTTTCCTACCCAGTTTAAAATCCGCGCGCATCTTTATTGTCTCTTGCGGTTTCTTTCACGATGTCCGCTGCAGTTATGGGTAGTTTGGTAGTGTCTCATTGTGTCAGTGCCGGGGTCACTTCCAGTTCAGGCAGGGGAGAACGGCTCAAGGTGTCAGCGTGAATGCAAATGGCTTCCCTGGCTGTGGTTAATTTGTAACTGTATGCGGCAAGAACTAGGACCAACCTCGTCATTCGTGTGACAGTATGTTTGGGGTGGCTTGTTTCTGCGATTATTCCGAGAGTGCTTGTGGTCTGTAATTAGTGAGAAAGTCCTGCCATAGAGGTTTCGTGGATCGCTTGACTCCAGTTATCGCTGCTAATGCCTCTCTGTCCAATTGGCTGTAGTTCTCTCTACTTTAGATAGCGTTTGGAGACTAGAACAGTGATCGGTGGCTTCTCTCCCATCTGGTAGTGTTGTGGCTGAGTATGGCTCTGACGCTGAATGGTGATGCGTCGCAGGTGACTGGTCAGTGGGAGAGGTTTCGCTGTATTGAATTAACACGATTTGGATGTCAGCAAGTCTTTTATTTCGTGGAACGCGGCTTCTTCTTGTCGCCCCCAGGTCAGTATGTTGTCTATCCAGTCAGCATACGTGTAATGCTTCCGCGCGCCTGTTATTCTGTGCAGAAAAACATTATAGAAGTTACATGAATCCAAAAATGCTCAGGTTCTTTGTTTATTTTTGGTCTGGCACCTTCTTTTATTGCTTTGATTTTTTGTTCCATGGGGTGTATTCTCTTCTTTATCTATTAGGTACCGCAGGAATTCAACTTTAGGGGTTGCTAGCCTGGCAATTTTTCTTTTTTTACTTTGAGTCCCACTCTTGAAATCTTTGTAAGACTTCCCTGAGGCGGCTTTTCCAAGTTGGTTCTTGTCCTAGCTGATACCAGCACATCATCGAAGTATGGCACCAACTATTCCCACCTTTTATTGCATGTAATAGGCTGTCCATCAAGCTTTGGAACACCCCTCGGTGTTCGCAAATTACAGTCTTTTGCATCTGAATGCCCCCTGTGAGTCACAATTGTTTGTGCCTCTGCTGTTTCGGGGTCGCACGGTCAATTGCTGGTACGCTTGTTGCAAGGTTGAGCTTCGCAAAGATCTTTCCTCCCCCTAACAAATGTAGCAGATGTTGTACCACTGGAATAGCGTATGCGCTTTGTTGTACGCCGTGTGGCCTTGAGGATGGCTTTCAAATAGTCTCCGAGATGCTGCTAGCCGGCACCCATCTGGCTCAACATTGGAGTCACAAATTGGGGTTTTTCTCACGCTTGGCGTGGTTATTTGTTCCATATACCCCCTGTGCGATGAGTTTCCAATGCTCATCGATTTTGGTTTCAAATGCAAACGGGACTCTTCGTTTGCTAAAGGAACATGCATGTTTTAGGGTCTAATGTTCGGGTTCAAATTAAATTTGCGACAGGGGACCGCCGTCGTCTCTTTGCCTAAGTTTTACCATACAACACGTCCTGGAGAATCCTATCATCAGGCTCTCCTCCCAGTCTAGTGTCAGATGACGCTTGCTTTGATTCCGGTCACTCTGCGTCCTGTGAAGGTGCATTGGCAGAGGAAAAACGATCTAGGGGACGTAACCATTCCAGAGTCCCCAGTAGGCTTGGGCGGTATGGGTCTTAGTAATCTTGTTGAATGGAATTGAAGTTGCTCCGTGTGCTTGTCTGAAGTTAACTCTGGAGAAATGTCCAGTCACTATCGGAGGATACCTGTTTCCCTGTGAGCTGCCTTCAGGGTCAGTTTTTTGGCTAATCTCAAGTTCCTCATCTTCGTATGCTTGGTATCAGTCATCTTAGCTGTGTTCTAGTGATACCGCACAGACAGGTAGAGCCGGAGTCCACCTCCATCTTGCAATTGTTGGCCTTCGATGTGACTTGCATATCTACTTCGGGCATCGGTTAGCGCGTTGCAATGCCCATGGTTATCAAAAATGCTTACTTTTGAGGTCCGTGGGGTTTTTTTTCCCCCACCCCCCCCCCCTTCCCCTTTTCCCAACATTCCCGGTAAGTCTTCGTGGTGGTTAAACTGAGCTATCCATTTTTCTTCGGGTTACTCGGCTCCAATGGCTACCCTCGCCTGTCTTTCTCTCGTTCTGTGACGAGTGCTGTCTCTGTCTACCGATCAGTGGGCGGTAGCTCTATTTTGGTTTCCGGCACGAAATCAAAGAAGCCCACTTAGCTATACAGTGTCTCCGATCTCTAGCAGTAGCACATGGCGAACACCGGCGTCGAGGAAAATGGGCACTTTAGACACACGGGGTATGGTCTCACTACTGCAGCTCGGCAACTACGGAAAAATCATGACTTTATCATGTCTCTTCGCCTCTCGTCTGTTCATTCGGTATCCGAGAGGAGGCTGTTTAATTTTCTTCTTTCTCAGTACACATTAGGGTATCATTGGATAATGGAGACTCGAATTCCTCAAATGGCGTAGGTGGTGGGTCTTGTGGGGCGGCTCGCTCAAATGGTTTTATCTCCTGCGGTATGACGGTCTCGTCTTTCTCCGGGTTTGCCTCGGGTTGCCCGCTATTCATTAAGCTTGCATGGATGGCTGCTCGACCTTTGTTTCAGAGCTCTACAGAGCTGCAGTGCCCCCGTCAGCGATGCCTTGGTGACTGTAATGTTTGGTTGGGTCAGCAGTCGGACTCTGCAAGGTTGAGGGTCTCTCAGTCCTAGGACCACACGGTCTTCATGGCTCATCATGTTGAGGAACTCAGCACACGCTCCTCCAATGTCCCGGTTTAGAGTCGTGGGCTATGAAATCACCTTGATGCTCTTCACTGCTTCTGGTCTGTTTATTGAATTATGCTGCGCGGGGACATGTGCTGGAGTGTCTGGGAACGCAATAATTGGGACCTTCAGTATTGCTGTCCGAAAGGGATCTGGCCAGCAGCCCAGTGGGTCTTACGTCTTCAGGTTACACCACTTTCAATGCCTTGGGGCATCTTGAACCACCTGTTTTGGCCACACACGTGTTTCAGGAACATGGCTCTCTTCCTGTTGTCTGAGATCCTCTGTAACTCATTGCTCTCGAGGAACATGAGGAATCTGTCAATGTATGATTCCTCGTCCTCCGTCACTGGGTTGAACGGTGTGGGTGGTTAGTTGCTGCCAGCCATTTTGTCTTCGCTCGGTTCTCGTTGCCATTTGCTCAACTGGTCTCCTTTGTCTCAGTATCTCATCCTCATTGCCAGTGTTATGTCGCGGGAAAAAGAGACGCGAGACCAGTGTGACTTTCAGCTCTTTATTTAGTTCCTAAAATCTGTCTGGCTGTGGAGCCGCGGCAGCCTGTTTTATAGTGGCTGCTCGCGGCCAATGACGGCTCCTTGAATCTCCCACCACTCAGGCGGACCAATCACAGGCGGCCATTGCGAACCAATCACAGTAGCGTAGAAGAACCAATCACAGTGTAGCATTGGTGGACCAATCAGGAAGTGGTATTACAAGTATGCTAATATAGAACAAAATTTACTTTCAGTTTCCTGCCATTTTAGACATACACTACACAGCTGGTGGGGTAAGCCTCAAACACAATATCTTTTAAGAACTCCTGCTATCATTTTCAAAATCTCAATTTCTCTCCCTCACCCCCGCTGCCTTGTTCACAATGCAACCCCACCTCACTATTTAAAAATAAACTATAAGTATCACCTGTAGATACTTTATTTTTTCCTGAAATAGAGCATGGAACATAAAAGATATAATATAGAAAGTAGATAAACAGAGTCTTGTTAATCTCTTTCATTCTTAAAGGAGCAGCAGGAACTCCAGGATAGTCAGAAAGGAGAAATAGTTAAAAATCAAGATGGCAGCCATAACAATATGCTTGAAGCACCACACCTTTTTATGCCAGCAGGATTTTGATCACATGGTTGCTGCTGCTGTTGTGGATTTTTTGATCTCCACTCTACAAATATCTCTGATGAATTTTGTAAGGGAAATTGAGAAACACAAAAATATCTAATCAATCATGTGTTCTTGTCTCTTGCGTAAACCTTGAATGTTCTTTTCAGAGTTTTACAAGTATGTATAGAGATTTGTATATTTATTGCAGGCAGGTCTTAATTTGGGACTCTGGCGGTATCTTGTTGAACCCTGGTATCTATATATACCTACCGAGACACTTTGAATCCTTCAGGTAGCCTTGCTGGAAGGCAAAAAACAAAACAAAACAAAACCTCAACCAAACAGAACAGTGATAAATAGTTTCACCAGAAGTCAGAAAACCTGAAGTGCTATAAAGTGCTATAATGTTTACAATTTCCAAATGGGTTTCACAGCTAAATAACTGTGTATTATCTGATGTCAATTAAAATTAATAAATTTAATTATGTAAATAATTAATAAAATAATTAATATAATTAATTATATATAATTATAATTAATAAAATTAAAACTATATTCATAAATAAAAATCCATCAGATTCACATTAGCTCATATGGTAATAGTAGTTCCTTCTGATGACACTGAAACAATTTTACAAGTTTCTACTAGTTTTAGGTTATTTAGTTCCCAGCAGATCAATATATATGTGTACAATATATTAGGCTAGTACCAGTTGTAATTATTTCTAATGTAATGTAAATGTTTCAAATATATAAAAAGCTTGACAATAGTGAGCTATTTTTAGAAAAGGAAGTGTATCAGAATCAAGAAGAGCTTTTATTTTCTCATTTCTATTTTAAAAACTATTAGCTTTTAGTATCAGAGATTCCTTTCTTTTCAAGAAATGGTGGGTAATTTGTTTTAACATGCATGTCCTGACTTGGCCCTTTTTTTTGGAATTAACAGGATATAAAGCTTAAGCCCCTGTCACACAGCACCAACGGATGGTAAGAGGATGTAAAACGGAAACACTTGTCATCTGTTGGTTAACGTGATGCATCCGTTCTGTACTCACTGTGTCCGTTATTCATACTCTGTATCCGTCCAGCATCCGTTTACTAACATTTCATCCGCTCAAAAAGTTTTGAGCTGCACAAAACTTTTTGTGCGGAAAAAGTATCCAATGCGTCCATTATACATCCGCTACGCATACGGGGAAAATCCATTATACGTCCGTTGTCATCCGTTACGCGTCCGCTATATCCGCTCTGCATCCGCTCTGCATCCACTCCTTCCGCTGCGTGTCCGCTTCGCTGTGCTCCCTCGGAAGCCCTGCGGATGTGCCATCACTTCCATCCGCTTCCATTCGCTAGGCTTCCATGGAGCATCCGCTTTACATCCTGGCTACGTCCTCCCCCCGTCCGTTCCTTTCCATTGTTGTCTGCTCTGTTTATGCAAATTTGAGAGCGGATAACAACAGATGGAAAATTTTCTCGTCCGCTGTGTCCTTTTTACATACTTTTTGCATCCGTCGGCCTATGTGACAGGCCCTTTACATTCAGCAAGCGGTGTAACTTTGTTCAAATCCTGATTTTGTCATAAAGGAATGTTACCATAATTTGTTTGACATGTGATTTCTACCCTAAATCTGCCTATTTGATTTTACAGTATTTTACAACATGAAGTTATCTCTCTGTTTATGACTCAAATTCTAGTTTTCTCTTTGTAAAAAACAAACAAACAATTCTTCTGAAAAATGCCAATAACTATAACTTTTAGGGATTCCATGGGAGAGAAGTGAAGGGCATTTCAATTGTCAGAATGCCAGTTTTGAAACCTTGCCCCATTTTTTGGGTGCTTGTATTTGTAAGACACCTACAAAGGGGACAAAATTCAGCCACAGATGCTATCTTGATTGAAGATGTCCTGATTGCCATGGTCAGTTGGACAAACTTTACAGTACCTTTTATCTTGGCTTGTATTTCATGCCCTTCACTAGCAGATTTCAATTTTTTAAAAATGTGTTTTAGTTTGTTTTAAAATATGTCTATCTGTTTATTATCAATAAAGAATCAAGGTTTCTTTATAAAGTTTCTCCCTTCCACTTTTGGATATACTTGCTTGTTTTAGATCAAAAAGTACTTCTTATCTTCTCTGGAGCCTAGAAATTCAGGACAGTAAGACATATGAAGAGATCAAACAATGAGAGGAGAAAAAAGTGATATACTCAAAATATTTTAATAAATAGGTTTCATATATTTCTGCATGCAGACATCAATAAAAATTATGACATCAATCATAATGAAGCTGTCTCCCAGGGAATTAAGGACAATTACAAAAGAGTAAAGTCTGTTGAACATAGTGGGGAATAAGTCCTATAAAAGAATTTTTAAAAACATGTGCAGAGAAATGCAATGAAAAACATGCTTTACAGATTGTGTTGTGTCATACTTTGTTTTCAAATGGTTATGTATTTATTTCAGAAGGGGGCGTGATGGCTTAGAAATTAAAGATGCTGAGCTTGTCAACTGGAAAGTCGACAACCTGGGTTCGTGATCTGGGTGCTATGTGACAGGGAGAGCTCCCATTACTTGTCCCAACTCGATTCAATTCAAGTAGATAAATAGGGACCACTTTGGAGGACGATAACAATGTTCTATGCGCTTCAGTGTACAGTCATGCTGGCCACAACCACAGAAGTGTCTTTGGACAATGCTCGCTCACTCGACTAAAAAGCAAACATGAACACATCCTAGAGTCGGACATGACTGGGGAACCTTTATTGTTATTTATTTAACAAATTTATATGGTTGTTCAACTCAAACATGGCAAATCTGATGGCTTACAATATTAAAAATTATTGTAAAACCTCATAAATTCCCCACCCACCTCTCTAGTGGGGACCATACACTCCTAGCAGCCACTCGATTAATTCTGCATCAACCAGGGGACCTTAGGCCTACTGATAAAATCACATCGTCAGGGCCTTCCAGAAAAGTAACAAAATGCCAATCTTATCTCTTTGGGAAAGATTCTTCAAAAGGAAGGAGCCATCACAGAGAAGGGCTTTTTCCTTGGTCTCACTAGATGTACCTCTCTAATAGATGGGACCCGCAACACACCTTATCTTCCTGCTCTGATGGATTGGGTCGATGTAACTGTGGAGAGATAGTCCTTCAAATAACCTGCCCGCAAGCTATATTGGGCTTTAAAGATGATAACCAGCACCTTAAAATACACATGGAAGGAAATCAATAACTAATACAGCTCCTGTAAGAGGTGCACAAATCTTGACTTCCACAGAACTTTGTGGACCATTGCATTTTGAACCAACAAAAGCTTTCCCTTGCTTTTCAAGGGCAGCCCCATAAAGAGTGCATTACAGTAGCCCAAACAGGAAGTGACTAGAGGATGGGTGACTGTGTGATCTGTGTGTTGGTCCAGGAATGGGTGTAATTGGTACATAATTTGTAGCTGTGCATGGGCCCACTTTTGTGAGTCCTAAAGAATATCCAGATTATACACAAGGTCTATCTGGGGCAATCCAACCTTATGTACAACTAACAATGGCAATTCTGAGAACCAAGGAGCACTGAACCCAAAGCCATTCTGCCAGGGTTCAGTTTTAACTTATTGCTCCTTATCCAGACCTCAGCAGCCTCCAGGAACTTTGAAAGGGTTTTTGTAGTACCGCTTAACTCACTGCAGACAGAGATGTACAATATGGCTGCTGATTCTCTCTCACCCATGATGATTGATGATCTCATCCAGCAGTTTCATGTAGATATTAAAGTGGAGAAAACACAGACCCCTGCAGAACCTAGTTCCACCTTCGGGTCCTGCATCACAGGATTTATATTTGTGGGCTTTGCAACTGAATCACCAGGAGCAAAGTTAACTGAGAAGGCAGAAATAAAAACTGAAGTCTTTGTCACATCTCTCTTAGCAACTAAGTTACTGGTTCCAATTGTGGTTGCTAAGTGAGGGCTAGTATAGTTCCATGGAAAGCATCCTAGAGAGTAAAGGGAGAAGGAAGAAGCTGACTTACTAGTCTAATTTCTGATAAGAGTTTTGTGTTTTGTCACATCTGACATATTAGCCATTTTATAAACAGCAATTCCCTTTCCTATGGCAGTATTTTGCAAAAATGTCCATAATAAAGTTTTAAAACTCCAAATGAGCAACCAACATCCCCAAAGATTGGAGGCCCTCAATCTATCATTAAAGGCTATATAGTTGCATATCCAAAGGTTGCATATCCAAAGCATGGATAGTATTTAGTAAGAGCATTCCAATGAATATCTCTTTTGCCTTTCTTCTTCCTATCTTAATTTTAGCTTCAAAAGTATAGCCAGTTCTTTTATTTAAAAAAAAAAAATCAGAATATGGAGCTTTTACTCTAAGCATTATAGCCAAACAAATCTGAAAATTTACCTGCCCGTTTAACTAGGTTAACCACAAAGGCTATTTTTCTGTTCTGGATCTTTGCTTGCAAGGGAAACAAGGGGCTGGATCAGTTTTCTTACAGCCCTCTAGGAAATGATCCTTCAGCTGTTGCTGTAACCACAGATCTCCTCAGAAAGGCAGTGGCTCCAGCTAATTAGCACATGTGATGGGAATAGGAAACAAAAGCCCAAACAATAGAAGCGTGGGAACACAGCATGAACAACAATTACACCACTTCTAAAATAAATCCATCCAACAATAGGCTATAACCTGCAAGTCAATAATTTGGGAATAATATTGAAAGTTTTGATTGGATTATTGTTCTAGCCTTACTGCCTCATACAATAGAGCAGGGATGTCAAACTCACGGCTGAACGCATCATGTGCTGGTCACACCCATGCCCGGTTTAGCAAAGGGGAAAAAAGTCACAATATGCCATGTGACACAACCAACTCAATAAGACAAAGTGGGATTCCTTTGTCCAGTATGGATCTGTTACCTCTAGTTTTAATTCTAGGTGGTGTCGCTGTACCCTTGAAGGAGAAGGTCCTTTGACTGTGCAGTTCCACTTGGATTCAGCTATTGGTAGATGGGCAGGTGGAGGTCATGACCAGAAAAGGTGATGCGTACCTTCAGCGGGTGGAATAGTTGGAAGTTTACTTGGAACGAAGGCCTTGTCAGTGATGACTTGTGCACTTCTTATATGTGTCTAGATTATCACAATGCACATTATATATGGCAATACTTTGACCCTCACTCAGCAACTACAGTTAATCCAAAATGCAGTGCACCCACTATTGACCAAGGAGAATCCATAGGGCATTATCCCCATAATTTATATTGAACAGCTTGTAGAAAAAGATGGATTTTTTTTCTGCATGGTCCTACTTTATTTTGACTTTTTATAAACAGTTAATATTTTTGTCTGCATTAAAAAAAAAGGTATTTGGGTTCTTTTTAACATATTGTTTCTAACTTCACCTACTTTGACATCATAAACCCACTGCTTGTATGTGGCACTTGGATAACTCCCTTCCCTCCGTTGATTTGGCGGTTTGGCAATGAAGAATTGCCTGCCTCTTATTGCCTCCAGCAGAAATATGGGTATCAGTCAGTGATGTGGGAATGTCAGCAATCCAAAGAAGAATAACAGGTTGACAGAAGATCTGCAGCGCTTTTCTTCTTTTGTGCAGAAAAACCATGCAAGAGAAATATGCTTTCAAAGTTAATTTAGCGTACTTGCAAGAGCAAAGGTTAATAGTAGTGGGTTTCCTTTTCAGGATGCCTTAAAACATCCCTCTCTTTTTAGTGTTATTTTGACTGAGTTATGAAACAGTCTCCTGGAGGAGGAAATAGAAAAGGACAGGAAATGCATCCAAAAATAAACATTGACCTCCAATGTTGGCTAAGAAACATTTTCAGGGCTGACCCTGTTTTTCCTGGAAAACAATTCAGCTGCCTTATTAGCTGGTAACCCCAAACAATTAAACTTCCCCTAAAGATTTAGGTAGTGCTTTCTGTATCTAAGGTGCATACGGAGAATTGAAACAACAGAGGTCTAGGAAATTGGCCAGTCCTTCAAGTTTGCTGCATTCAGTTTTTAGCTTCTGAAACTATTCTTTGTGGATATGAGCACCATATGGGAAAGAAATCTGCTAGATCTAAACATCTGATCTTGCTTAGGCCCCAAACTCAAGATCAGAAGGACAGTTTTAAAAGACTTTGAAACAATAAAGCAGCCATTCCCAACTTAGTTCTCTTCAGTTATGTTGAGCTACAGCTCTCCCTCCTCTTCAATAGCGGAGCCATTGGTCACACAGTTTGGGACGAAGAGAAAATGCTGGGTATCAGGCTTGCTTGAAAATAATTTCATTTTGGTCTGTTGTCCTAGAGAACACAATTACAGTAGCCAAAATTAGGTATCAGGCTAGGATCTAGTAAAATAGCCTTTCAGTTCCAGGGAACAATTCCCTTCAGTATTCCCTTCATTCATCTGCAAGTACTTATGCTAACATGCCTAGATATTGTCTCCATAACTTCCTTTTGAAGTTTCTGTGAGAAGCTAAAAGAATTTGAGGTCTCTTAGGTCAATCAGAGCAGACAGCATAGAAGCAGATGTGTTCTTTTGTAAAATTATTGTATGTAATTTCCATTTAACACAAATACTTTTAGGAGCATATGTACATATGGATTTCTACTTAAGTCAGCTTTTGGGTATAAACAAGTGGCAGCGAAAGCTGGACATTACATGATACAGAACTATAATTGTGTGGTTGTATAAATGGATCAGTCTACAAGAAAGCAATAAATGCTGAATTTCCAATTTGTTGCTTGTGATCATCTTTAGAATCCAATCTGTTTTTAATGTTTGTTTTGAAATCATGATTCAGTCTGTGAGGATTCTGATGGATTTCTGATGGCTTGAGGCCAACTCATTACAGGTAGTACTCAACTTACAACAGTTCACTTAGTGACCGAACTTACAGTGGCACTGTAAAAGTGATTTATAACTCTTTTTCACACTTATGACTATTGCAGCATCCCCATGGTCACGTGATTTACATTCGGATGCTTGACAAGTGACTCGCATTTATGATGGTTGCAGGTCTCGGGATCATACGGATTACCTCATGCGATCTTCTGACCAGCGAGGTCAACGGAGAAACCAGATTCACTTAACAACCACCTTACTAATTTAACAGCTGCAGTGACTCACTTAACAAACGCAGCAAGAAAAGTTGTACAATGGGGCAAAACTTAACACATTTCTCACTCAGCGGCGTAAATTGTGGTCCTATGTGGAGGAGGACGGCCTGCAGTTTGCTCAGCGGAGCCTATTTTACGTTAACCTCAGCAGCCGATGTGCAGGCCGCTCTTAATTTACCAAAACAGAAGCGGAGGGTCGGCATCGTGAAAGGCTTTTAGCACGGCTCGTTTGTGTCTTGCACCCCTGGCGAGCGGCGGTCTTATGGGCGAACCGATTCCAACGAAAAGCCCGACCGACCGCATTTATTAAGGTCTGCTGAGGCGAAGCGAATGAGCTGGGAGGACCGCCTGAAGCGATTCCTCGCAAACGGCAGGCCCGCGGGCCAGGCGATTCGGAGCCGCCAAAGCCTGCCTCGGCCCGGCCCCGGTTCGGCGGACAGCCGCGGCGCTTTGTGAAGCCGGTGGTCGAGCGCGGGGCAGGCAAAGCCGGCGGCCCGAGTGCCATCGCCGCTCCACCCTGCGCCCAGGGGAGGTTCACACGCGGCAGCCGCCGCTCATGCACGCCCCGCTCAGCGCCGCCGCCGCCAGCCCCGCTTGGCCGCCAGCCGGGTCCAGAGCAACTTTCCCACGGCCGCCCAGCCACGCGCGCGGCTCCGTTCGCGCCCAACTGGCCTCCGGCCCAGCCAATGGCAGGAAGGAGAGGCGGCGGGTACACGAGAGGTCGGCGGGGGCGGGGAGGCCGGCGGGCTCCGAACTCGGCCGTGGAGCCAATCGGAACCGGGAGTCAGACGGGGCGTGTCATTGAGTGACTTTCGGGTGGACGGGGATTGGCCGGGCCCGGCGAGGTTTCACCAATCAGATGAGGCGGGAGAGCGAACGGCTACCCAGGAGCCGAAGGCGGCCGGGAGGGCCTGGCGCGCCTCTCCGACTGCCCACCCCTCCCTCGGGTAAGAGGCGAAGCGTGGGAACGGGATGGGGGAGACGAAGCCGGAGGGAGCGCGGCGGCGGCTGCAAGGAGCGCGCTGAGCTGGCAACCAGGGAACCGCCGCCACCCACTCGCTCCTTCACACGGACGGGAAGCGGAGCTCTCCCCCCCCCCCGCGCGCCCCGAAACCTTCCTGTTTGGAGTGCTTGTCTGGAGGGTCCGGCAGCATGAAGCGGGCGCACGCGGACTACAGCTCCTCCGACAGCGAGCTGGACGAGCCCATCGAAGTGGAGAAGGAGAGCGCGGACGAGAACGGGTGAGGGCGCCGGACCAACCGGCAGGCAGGCAGGCAGGCTGGGGGGGCTCCCTGGCCCCTCGACTTGTCGCCGCGGCGTTTAGCTTCAGGGTTGAAGACTGTGGCGTGGATGCTGCGTGACGTCTCGGCTCCGGGTAGGGCAACGCCGTATCCCCCCCCTGTAGAAAGAACCTCCCCCGCTCTGATCCGAAAGCTAAAGTTATGCTCGCTTGCCGAAAACTCGCCGAACCCAGCGAAACTCACCTCCGAACCAAAATCGGTTTGGAGTCGGATACCTCCCCTCCCTGAGAAAGCCGGCTAGCGCTGGGCTGGAGCGAGTAAGGTTTATTTCTGAACGAACTTAGTATCTCAAGCGAGAAACGGGGAAGGGCAGTCAGAGCTGCCTTTCCCCGAGAAGTTATGACCGAGAAAGAGCACTCTGCACATGCTTGAGGCAGCCTTTCTGGGTTTGAACCCTTTTTCCCAAGACTTTAACCGCTGACCAATACATATTGGTTGGCACGGGACTGGCTGGAGCAGGTCTGGGGTCTCAAAGCCGGAAGAAATGGATGGGGTTGGGCATCGGAGTTATCATACCGTCTTATTCTGCACCCGTTTGCACACCTACACGTGCGTCTGGTAATTTGTCGTGGGGGGGGGGTTATTGTGCCACCATTTTTTTTTGTTTTGGATCTGTACTGACTTCTTCCTTCTTGCTGTTTTTAGAAATTTGAGCTCTGCTCCAGGTTCAATGTCGCCAAACACCACTTCCCAGATCTTGGCAAGAAAAAGACGTAGAGGCGTAAGTTTTTTTTTTTTTTCCCTTGAATTGCTCTGATATGTGAAAATTCCCCCCCCCCTCCCAATCCCCAACGTTGCCCAGTGTTGCCTCTGGGGAGAAAAAAAACCAAATATCCTTTTGTTTCAGATTATTGAGAAGCGTCGCCGAGATCGGATCAACAATAGCCTATCTGAGTTGAGGAGGCTGGTGCCTAGTGCTTTCGAAAAGCAGGTAAATTTGAGGCAGTTCAGTGCTGCAGTTGAGTCTTGTTCTTTGGCTCTCTTTGTGCTTGGCTGGAGCCCTGTCAGTGCAAAGCCTTTGCACTGACATTTGTCTTTGCTTTCTTAGGGCTCAGCCAAATTGGAGAAAGCTGAAATCTTGCAGATGACAGTAGATCATCTGAAAATGTTGCACACAGCAGGAGGGAAAGGTAAGATTTGTGTGTATGTGTGTGTGTAGCATTGAAAGGCTGTCTTGGCACTTAATTATAGGAACTGCAGATCAACAGGATTAGCTGGAAGCTGAGACTGAGAAAGTAGCTGTGTTCTCCCAGGCGTATTCCTGATATTGTTTAAGCAACACTATTGTGATTGTGGGAGCTCAAAAGATTTGCAGAAGTACAATACCCTTTGTATGGAAAGAGGTTGGTGGGAGAACTCCCAAGAGAGGCTGGTGAGGATAGAGTGCTGCCTTGGTGGGTGGGGAGAATGCAAAAATTCAGTAGTGGAAAATGAAAATGGAACGGAATCTTCTTTGGAAAGAACATTAATGGTTAGAAACTTGACAAGAAGAAACTATAAAGGAGCATTTTATAGTGTGATTACTACATTGCACAGTACAATAGAGCTAATGTGACTGGACTCTCTACTGAAACATATGCAGTGTTTACACTTAACAAGTGAAATATTCATGCTATTCAGTGGCTGTAAATCCCATTCTATATAACGAGAGATACTTTCAAGTTGTGTGTGTGTGTGTGTAATTTCTCCTTTCCTACAATCTAACCTATTTGTACCAAAGGCACTTTATGTAAATTGTACAGTTTCTTATAATATTTTTAGGTTGGGGCAAGTGACAAAACAAGTGTAGTCATGTAATGATGCAAGTCCCATGACTTATATACTTGGATCTACTGTTTATATGCAAATGTGAAAGAATAAGGTTAGAGAGTGATGTCTTAAATACACATTTTGTCATTTTTGTGGTTTGTACTTGATGCCTATTTTTTACGTTATTGCTGTGCTGATAATTGCTATAATTTTATCCTGTGAGTTTCTTAACGGGTCAAACCCTCCTCCCCTTGCAGGATACAGATATAATAGATTTGTAGTTACAAATCATAGAAGAGCATGGATACAAGAAAGTGGTGTAATTTCTTAATAATTTACTGTTTACTGATGCATCCTTGTAATAAACTGGTACACAGTAGTGCAATTTATAGGCTATAATTTGCATCCTATTAACTGGAGAATACTCTTATTAAAAAACAGAGTTGTTGCTTCAGAGTGTTCCGATGAGAGTCCCTCATTTGGCAATATCCAGAAACATAGGGCTAAAATTTCCATACTGGTTAGAGTATGGGAATTGTAATCCAATTTATTTGAGGCTCTAGATAGTGGATTATAAGTGATGGTTGCATTTTTTTGCTGACCATAAATGTTTGTTAATTATATCGTGATAGTACTGTAATCAGTTCATTGTGATTTTCTGAAGTTAAAATTGCAGTTACATGAGGCCCTTTTATCAGAGTTAGGCTGGAATTGACTGTACATTGTGACTTCTTAGAGATTATGGCCCTGTGTGTTGTGTGAGCCAAAGGGATAGGGCTAATCCAAGGGATAATTCAGTAAACAATGATTAATAAAACAGTGTGCTGGGGAAACTCATGTTGGGTTTACTCATTTCTGGGTAAACATGGATAGTAAAAATGCATGTCATTCAAGGATCACTTACTTGGATGAAAGATTTATTAAGATCAATGGCCTTTTTGTCTTAACAGAAGTTCATTAAGACAACTTCATTAAGACAAAGATTAAATTCCTACCTTGAATCTCATCATCACCTAACTGGAAAATTTTAAGCCCTGACTATTTCTCTTTTTAATTTTATTATGTAGCTTATTAAAAATGCACTAAATTATTATCATCTTTCACTCACCTCCATAATAAGTTAAGTTCTCTTCTGCGAATGAGTTTTGTGTCTGTGGACATTTAAGTTGGGTTTGGGGTTAAGTGTAGGAAACACAGAGAAGAGACAAATGAGATTCATAGTTCAGAAGACACACGTTCTATAGTTTGAAGTGGGGCATATTTTTCTTTTCTTTCTTGACCTATAGTTGTTATATTATAGGCACATGTGCCACATGTAATTGCTATCATTGCTAAAATATATTTATTATGCCGCACATCTGGATGTAGTTTCAGGACTCATCTATTTGGGTAGACAGTAGTTCTTACTGTTTTAGTCTGATTTTTGATGGTATTTTATTTAGGGAAAGTGATTGTTACTTCAATGAAGTAAATATTCAAGAGAGAAATGACTCTGCATACATTGCCTTAAGATGAATGTGATGTATTAAGGTTTGGGCATAATACCATGTTTCTCCAACAATACGGCCTCCACCAATAGGAAGGCCCAGCATGTTTTATCGGCATAAAATCAAATTAAGCCCCTCCCCCCAAATTAAGGCCTATATTAAACATGTGAAATGGGGGGGAATGACGGGGGGGGCTTTCCATTAGAAAGTCCTTTTGTTGCATACCCAGATATGGTGCTGCCTGCGTTGACTTTGGCATTGGTGGGGCACTTCGTATCGGGAGACCTTCCTCCACCATTGCTTTCTCTTCTCTCTTGCTGCCGCGACATTTAGAGCAATGCTGCGGCGTTTGGCACAGCCATGCACAGCCAGCCAGGGTTCCTCCCTGCAACCAGAGCCCGGCGGAGACACTCAGCTTCAGGTGCTCCTGTTGCTGCCTTCCCTTCGCCTTCAAAGGCAAAGCCAATTCTTTTCACCCTACTACCAGTATGACAAAGCCTCCCCTGCCCGAGAGGGCAGCCCAACCCCATGTAGAGAGGCGAATCTCCCGAGGCGCAGCGCAGGATCGGCCCACCCTGGGAGAAGCACTCAGCCGCCATCCCTGCCTGGTGCTGGGCAGACTGGGAAGAGCTTCACCTGGAGCACCCAGCGCAGCTGACAGGCGGGCCCTCCTGCCCGGCAGAGCTCTCGCCAAGGCAAGAGCGCCTGCCCGCTGGACCCTTCACTCATCCCGCCAGGGCTGCACCAGAGCCATGTGAGCTGGGCAGAGCCAGGAAAGCAAGCCATGGGTGTGTGCCCGCCTGTCAAGCAAAAGAGCCGGGCCGACCTGAGCTTGGCTTCCTTCCCAAGTCCCTCCAACGCGAACCCGAAGGGGGCACTGGGAGAGGCCGCCCAAGGCAATGATAGCACCCATCCATCGACAGGGAGGCAAGGTGACTCATTCTCCTCCGAGCTGAGCTTCCGAGTCAGTGTCTCTGCCTGATGCCTGTTCTGCTGCAGTGTTTGGAGCTGCCGGCACATTTGGAGATGTACTGGGACTGGCTGGGCAAGGCATGGAAAGGACGGATGGCTTTGGACTCTCTCCACTGGCCAGGGAAGCAGCGCTGCCATCACCTCACCTCCCTATCCGTGGACGGGTGGGCGCTTATCACTGCCTCGGACAGCCTCTCCTGGTGGCTCCTTCAGGTTCGAGCTGAGGGACTTGGGAAGGAAGCCAAGCTCAGGTCAGCCCAGCTCCTTTGCTTGGCAGGCGGGCGCACATCCACGGCTCGCTTTCTTGGCTCTGCCCAGCCCGTACAGCTCTGGCGCGGCCCTGGCGGGATGAGCAGAGGGTCCGGCGGGGAGGTGCTTGCTGCCTTGGTGAGAGCTCCGTTGCCGGGAAGGAGGGCCTGCCTGTCAGCTCCACTGGGCAGCCCAGGCGAAGTTCTTAGGCGCCAGGCAGGGATGGCAGCTGGGCGCTTCTCCCAGGGTGGGCCAATCCTGCACTGCAGCCCTGGGAGATTCGCCTCCCCACGTGGGGTTGGGCTGCCCTCTCGGGCAGGGAAGGCTTTGTTGTAGTAGGGCATCGTTTTTAAAATAATTGGCTTTACCTTTGAAGGCAAAGGGAAGGCGGTGACAGGAGCACCTGAAGCTGAGTGTCTCCGCTGGGCTCCGGTTGCAGGGAGAAGCCCTGGTTGGCTGCTCGTGGCTGCACCAAACGCAGCGGTGTTGCTCTAAACGCCGTGGCAGCAAGGGAGAAGGGAAAGCAATAGTGGCGGAAGTTCTCCTGATACGAAGTGCCCCACCAATGCTGAAGTCAACATCCAAGCCAGTGCCGCCCACCCACCCGAGATTGCAAGGGGGGAAATTAAGTCACCCCTGAAAAGACGGCCTAGCCGTTTTTTCGGGGATCAAAAAAAAAATAAGAACCAGCCTTATTATATGCGAAACACGGTACAATATGCGAAGCCAGCTATTGCAGTTTATAAATCAAATCTGTAGTAAAAATGAATGCACAGGGCAATGTTAGCTGTAAACCCAGACAATGGATGGGAACCCCCTTCTAATGACATCCCCTCTTTAATCCTTTCTTCTAGGCTATTTTGACGCTCATGCTCTCGCAATGGACTACCGGAGCCTAGGTTTTCGCGAGTGCTTGGCTGAAGTAGCCCGCTACCTTAGCATTATAGAGGGGCTGGATAACTCTGATCCTCTTCGTGTCCGCCTTGTGTCTCACCTGAATAATTACGCCTCTCAGCGGGAAGCGGCAAGCAACTCACACAGTGGGCTCGGACAGATTCCTTGGGGTGGTGCTTTTGGACATCACCCTCACATCTCCCATCCTTTATTGCTGCCTCAGAATGGGCGTACCACTTCAAATGGTGCAGCGGCTTCATCAGAAGGCCATCACCAGAGCAGAAATGTGCCTCATCCCCATGTTGAGTCCTCTTCCTTGAGACTGCCTCCTAATGGCGCCATTGGACCAGTGCTCCCTGTGGTCACTTCTGCTTCTAAGCTCTCCCCTCCCTTGCTTTCTTCTATGGCTTCCTTATCTGCATTCCCCTTTTCCTTTGGTTCGTTCCACCTATTGTCTCCTAATGCTCTCAGCCCACCTGCCTCAGCACAGTCAGCCAGTCTGGGCAAACCCTACAGACCATGGGGGACTGAGATTGGAGCTTTTTAAGAACCAGAATTGTGTGTGTGTATGTATGTGTGTGTGTGTATGGGACTGTAAATATCCATCTGAACTGTGGAGCTTCCACTTCAGTTTGAACACTTTTAACAGTTTGGTGTAAAAGGTACAGTTTCAGTTTTAACAGGATGTGTCCAAAAAAAGTTTCTCTTCTTTCTTCCCTTCCTCATCATTTTTATGGCAGACTGAAGGCAGAGACTTATCTAAATCTTTGAATCATATAGATATTAATTTTAATGAATTATGCTGACTACTGTATGAGGTTAGTCATGTTGTCAAATGATCCCATTTGTCTGAAAACACTGGTTTAAAAAAACCCTAGAATTTCTGTCTATATTATATATTATTTTTCTGTGCCCAGGACTTTAACACACATGTTGTTCTGCATTGTTTGATTGTAGATCTGAGATGTTTTTAAAACAAAATACTTCGTTAGCGATGTTCTGACTTCTATATTTCTGAACAAATCCATTGACAAATCAGATGAAACCACTGTACTGATTCCAGAATACATGCATTGTTGGCTTGTTTTATCTCCCAGTATAACCCATACTTTGGGCTTTTTTGTGCTGAATTATTCCATTTTTCATGCAAACTAATTCTTGCAAGAGTCGCAAAAGTTTTATAGATTGAAATTTTTATCCTCTGCCCATTTTCTGCTTCTGCAGTTAAGGCCATTAAATGAATCAAATTTGCTGCCTAACTTCAAATAAGTTATTTTCCATTGGATTTAGTGTGCCTTTTATTCGGCGATTTCAGTTGGAATTAAGATCACTAATTTGAATTTAATTTGAAACCATTACACTTGCTTTCCTAGTTTTTATGAACAGAATGTTTGTAACATTAAAGTTTTTTTTTAAGTCTGGGTTTTTGAGAATGAGAACATGATGGTGCTGCATTACCTAAGTCCTATTTCCCATTTATTTATGAAAATATCTTAATGAGATACTGCAATTTACTTTGCTAGATTCAGCCCAGCAATCTAATAGTTAAGGGACTGGTGACCAGTTAAGTGAATAATTTAGATAGCTCATTCCATGTGATTATTTTTAACATGCTTATAAAGCAGGACATGAGTCATTCCAGTAACTTTTTCCTGTTCTTCCCAAATTCCTTTTGTTCGTCTCATACCTTGAAGTCCTACTTATTGACTCCAAAAACCAAGATGGTTTGATGAACAGATGAGAACTCAGTTACTTGGCTCCTGTCTCACTAATGTAAAAATAAAACATAATCTCTGTTACAGTTCATCATATGTAGTCTTGGATATAACAATGGGAACTATGCAAGGATACTGTCATGTTGGGTTCTCTTCAACATGCAATTTATCTCCCTTGGAAAAGATACAAGAAAAAAAATAAAGATTTCCATTGACAGGTTAGTTTTGCTGGTGATCAGAGAAAGTTGATTACCATCAGTTGTAAATTAAAGATTGAAGAAGTTTTGAGAGCATCCTTTGGAAATTTAGTCATTCCTGAAAAAAATAGGATAGGGCATAAGGTATAATTAGCAAGTTTTGAGAAAGTTGAAGGTTTTCTTTAATCTCTCAGCAATTCAGAACTGAAGCTTTATTTCAGGACTTCAGGACTTTATAGTTCATGGTTATTTATACATTTAATGCTCTATAACATCTTGAATTTGATTTTTTCAGTCCATAACAAAACTATACAAGAAAATGGAACATATATCCATTTAAAAGTACAAGCAAAATGAATACTGTGAATAATTTAAAAGAGATTATTTGTTTAAATCTGTATAATGGATCCTTTTCACATAACCAAAGCTTTTGCATAATAAAAAATCGAGAATTTTACCCTGGGATCCACAGAGCAGATGAATATTAATACCAACAATAAAAATAATTACTCAATACCGCAGACCCCTGTTTCTATACAAAATGTATTCACTAAACTTTGGAAAGAGGAGTTAAACAAAATAAAACTGAGGGTATTAAAAATGATTTCCTCAGTTTGGAAAGGACTGTTGTATATATTTTGGGCTGGTTTTATATTCTTTAAAGATGCTCAACAGAATTTCACCCAGTTGAACTTGAATACTTTTGTACTTGTGTTGTGCCTAAATAAAAGAATAAGAACAATCAAGTTGATGGGAAGTTTATTTAATTAAACAAGAAAAAAACTTTTCAACCTGTTGCACTATGACTGTAATTAGTTTGGGGTTGCTTTAAACTTAATGCTTTGTGTTTTATTTTCTATTGCATTTTGTGCCCTTAGTTTACCAGAACTTACAAAGAATATATGCACCCTGGACCATTTTGAAAGCTATTTAATTTTTTTATACACCAATATTTTAACTGCTTGGTTAAGATGTGTATTTAACAATTTCTTTTTTACAGATTGCAAATTAAATAATGTAATCTCTAAATCAGATGAGTCCAACCTTGTGATACTGAGAGCTTGGTTAAATAAAATATTTGTGTGCAAAGAGTATTGCAATAGGCAAGGCAATGCAAAATTTTGAGCTGTTAATGGTTAAAGAGATTTCAGTTTAAAAAGTGTAAATGGAATTCTGAGTTGCTTCCTTTCCAGTGCAGGGAATTGGAATGCTCATCCATAATTAGAAATGAGTGGAATTAATGTCTGTATTAAGGTTCATTAGGAAGGAAGAGATCACAAGAGAATAAGAGGGCCACAGTCCTACACATGGATCAGAATGAACTGTTGCTGGTTGTTTGCCTAGTGTGCTCCTTACGGGTAGCAGATAGCCAGCCCTAGCTCATACCTTTCCATGTATATCCTTCATAGTGTTCCTGCATACTTACTCTCTTGCAATCCTTTCCTCCACGTTCTCTGCTATGGTAATTGGGGTGAAAAAAAAACACCGGTCAAGCACAGGAGAGATTGTTTAAAGCAGGAGTCTCAAACCCCTGGTTCATGTAAGAGTCGGGCATGCGCAAGTGCTCACGAAAAACTTCATTTGTGCAAGTGGCATGTGCATGAAGCCCCCATTTGCACAAATGGAGCTTTGCATGCACAGAACCTTCCCTTTTTCCCTCTCCACTAGACTAGTTCCACTAGTCCGTGGAACTGGAAAGGTTTAAAGGGATTGCTTGTTTAAGCAATCTCTCTGCTCTGCAAGGGGATAAAAAAGATAGGGTCAGGCACAGTAGAATCCATGCTAACTGACGAATGCTGAACAGAGTGTGGTGGTCCAGAGTATCTCAGAAATATAACAAAATCCAAAACATAACTAAAAGTCCTTTAATGCCTTCAACTTGGCTTCACTGTTTAATTGTTCACAGTGGAAGAGTAAACTATTTTCAAAATAACATTTCAAAGGAAAGAAACACAGTTCAAATTCAAAGAGCCGATAACAAAACAAAAACCAACCGCATTGAATAAAGTTTCATGACAGACCAGGATAGATAATTGCCAACTTCAGGAAGATAACCAGATACAGTCCGTTGGAAGAACGCCAACCAAGATAAACCTCCTTTAGGAATAAAACACTAATTTGTCTCCAGTGTCTGTTAGCACTCAGGTCCAAACTCTTATGCAGATCTCACACCTGCAACCCTGAAGAGGATCCTGGCCCTCTCCTCCTGAGTAGACCATGTTTTACCCAGATCCTCTCCTCCCTGCGTGCCCTAGGATGGATAAGGGATGGGCTTGGGTCCTCCTCTGACTGCTCAGTCAGTTTCCACCAGAGGCATGACACACAGAGAGAGAGACAGAGACAAAAAGAAACACTGAAGGTTGGAAATGTGCACCATGGTCACAAAGTTATTTTTTCAATATTATTGTAACTGCACAAGGGAGTTGATAAGTTGATAAGCAAGGTCTATCTGTAATTAAAGAAAAAAACACCAACAGACATAGATTATGTTTGGACACTTGCAATGAATGAGGATAATCTTGTATTAAAACTATTATCTATATCATCTCTATCCACCCATCCATCCATCTATCTATATCTTATCTATCTAGCTATCATCTATCTATCTACTATATCCACCCATCTACCATCTGTCTGTCTTCTCATCTAGCTACTGCAGTCACTGGTGTAATAAAAAAAGATTCCCGGACAATTCATGGTTCCAGTATTAGGTCCCCAATAGTATCTGAAGATTCTAAGCCACTATATTTTATATTTAAGCTTATATTCTGCCTTTTGTACAGGAGCTTAAGATGATATACTAGTGCCACAACAACAATTCTGTGGGAGAGGGCTGTTATATGCTGAAAACTGGTGGCATGGTGTTCCATCATTTTGAGGCAGGGAATACATGAAAGATACCATGTTGGCTTTAAAATAGCTTTTTAAAGGAAAGAAAAGTTATAACCTTCCAACTTCCCCTCAAAGCAATCCTGTTTACGTGTTTGAATCAACCATCGCTACTTCTCATCAATTAACGTATTCCTGTGGCCTGGCTCTGCAAAAACGTTGGCAATATAATGGTACGATGAAAGATTCACATCCTAAACTTCTGGACATTCTTCCTTTATCAATTAAGTGAATAGCTTCTTCACAAGTTCACATAGGGTGAATTAAGAAGACTTAGAAAGCATTAACCTTAGGACCCTGGTGGAGAAATTGGATTCTAAATGGAAAACAATCCATTTGCTGAGATTTCCCTAACCTTATTGTATTTTATAATAGTAAATCTTGTAAAGAAAATTGCTTTATGTAGAAGCGGAGCATCTAAAAAATTTGGATTCTTTCCATCCTTGCTTTAAGAGAAAAAAGCTACTATTGAATTCAGACAGTAGGACACAGTAAAATGGTACTATGCACACGGGTAGCATTGTGGAAAGTTACTGGTGTTATTTTTTGTTATATAAGATATAAATTACAGACATTTTCCTATCCTAACATTTGTGTTTCCTACATTTCTGATACAAACGATGCTCCTGGGGACAAATGAATGGACAGAAGATGTAAGTCAGGGGTGTCAAACTCAATTTCATTGAGGGCTGCATCAGGGTTGTGTTTGATCTTGGGGGGGCAGGAGGGGCATGGCCAGGTCTATGTCACTCATGTCAAGGGCACCTATGATGGCCTGAGTCGTCTGCCAGTAAAAACGGAGCTAAAAAGGGCCACCTGTGGCCCTCCCGAGCTCCGATTTTACTGGCAGAGGCACCACAGGCTGATCCTTTGCTGTCTCCAGGGTGGCCCTGCAGGCCAGATCTAAGCACCCTGTGGGCCGAATCTGGTCCACAGGCCTTGAGTTTGACACCCCTGATGTAAGTGATTGAAGACAAGAACTGTGAAACATGGGTATTAATGAAGATTAGTTTTTGTTTGGGTAAAATAATGATCTTCACAGGTCTGTAAAGCAAAGCAAAGCTGAAGTAAGGCTATAAACTTAGCGATCACTTTGTCTAATGACCCAGTTGCCTGTCCCAATTATGGTTGTTAAACTACCTGCAGCAGTTTTTTTTGTTAAAGTCACTACTAACATTTCAGAAAGTTTAAAGGATTAAGGAATTCACCTCTGAAAATTATATGATAAATACTAGGTAGAACCTAGTAGCAGAAAGTTTCTTAGTGACAGAAAGTTGTGCATTTTGTTAGCTTTTTTCTGTTACTTCTTACAAACTTAGCACTAGCAATCATTTTCTGCTCCTGTTGTTTAGGTTTTTTAAAACATATCTCCCTTTACCACAGGTGAACTCAAAGCATGAAGATTATAGAAAACATATCCAACAATAGAAAGAGAGACTTAGTTTACCTACTACTAATAACAATAAGCTAAAAACTACTTTTGTAGAATCACATGTTTGCTGAAGCATAATACCTGATGTATGTCCTTCAAGAAACTCTTCTACAAAGTAGGGAAAGGGACTGTTAACTGAAGAGGCTCTGCTTCCCATAGAAGCCACAACTGAACAAGATCTGTGTTGAAAGTAAATGCAACTGTGGAAGAAAGGGGTGATGTTTTTCCTCTACATTATTCTATTTCAATTAATTATCTAATATACATCCCACAGATACAATTCGCATTTTAAAAGTCCTGTCTAATAAATGCAAATATGTATTTATTATCCAAGGTAGATGCTCTATATCTATGGTGCAATAGTTCACAAACATAGGACATAGCAAGGCTGAGGGAAATTGCAAATGTACCAACCATTCTTTAACAGTTTAAAAATAGCTGTTCCCTGTATTACTTTGCAAGGAAAACAGCAGTTAAATTAAACAATGACTCTCGCCTCATATTGATGCCTTAGTGTCTATAGATTCTCCCTTTGAATTTGCTTTAGGCATTATTGCATCATCGTTTTAAAGGAAGCTATCAACAACAAGAGGAAATCCTCTACTAGTCCTGAATAGTCCTTATTCAAAAGGTCCTTCCGTTCTGTTGGGAAGCGTATGTAGTCAGAATAACACTCTATGAAACATGTGAATTACTGCAGCAAGAAAAATAACTATTCCCCACCCAATGGTCAATAATCGTGGACAAGAGTAAGCAAAGAATCATTTATCTGGAGACGTTCTAGCTTCTTCCACCTAAAATTAAACTCAATAATGAGTATTACATAGTTTATATATTGTAGTTAGGTATATACAGAAACAAACATTATTTTACATTTATAACAGAAAATTTCAAAACAATGTATTGTGAATATTAATACATTGTGATTGTAATTGTGAATATTAAAGCAACAGGATACCTTGATCATGATTGTTTTACAAGAAAATGTAAAAAAGGAAGAATGAGAATCCATGTGTTATTTGTAAGTTTTCTTCAAATCCAAAACAGTGTGCTGCAAGCATTGTGGTGGCATTCTCATCATCATTAATAGTTTCCCATGCAAAACAGTTTTGCATGTTTAAATGTTGTATAAAACAGCACAATCATTGCTAGCCCTCTCTCCCTCCCAACTGACTGTCCCAGAAGTGCTTTTCCAAAAGGCAACTGGAGTTTCTTGTTTTTTTCTCTTTCTTTGAAACAATGTTTGGAAGGAAATGGAACTGAGAAGCTTCTTGGATGAGAAGTGAAACAGTTTCAAAGGTAAAAAACCCCAGAAAGTCCAGTTACTGTTTGCAAAAGCATTTTTGGGTCAATCCTGACCAGGATGATTGAGAATCTCCACAGACGTTTTCTCAGTTGACTGTTTATAGTATGACATTTTATCTGTATGACAGTTGCAGATACTATGTACTGGAACCTATATGTCTAGTTGGTTGAGATTTCTGGCAGTTGTAATCCCAGTTCATCTATACGGTATCTAATTGTGAAGTGTGTCATTATAACTTTATCAATATCAAAGATGATATTCCCAAGAACAGCAGTTATCAATCTGAAATCTAAGGATTACTTCTCATGATGCTTTCTAGGCCATCAGAGCTCTCTATGATCATAAATCCTGAAACGGACCACACAATTTTCCTCTATTGTTAGATGAAAAATATATGACAAGTGTAATAAAATGAAATAGACAAAACAAATTAAGAGAAGAACCTTTAACCCCATCCATTTGTTGTACTTTATCAACTTTATGCCCCCCTCAAAAAAGATATTGAATGAAGTCCTTGAACATTTGTAAATATATGCCATATAGGTCAGGGGCCTCCAATCTTGGCAACTTTAAGAATTGTGAACTTCAACTCCCAGAGACTTGAAGTCCACAAGTCTTAAAGTTGCCAAGGTTGGAGATCCCTGATATAGGTAATTTCCTATCTCATACATATAATATCATATTCCTTGGGGACTCCTTATATGATGCATATATGAACCAACCTTTTATTCAGGTCAAGGTTTGAAGCCATTGATGCTGATATATGTTGAACTAATACACCAAAATGTTTATCTAGACCAATTTTTGTTGTCCTTTAAAGACCCACATATTATAGGATTGTTTCAGCTATATTAGTAATTTAAATTGGAGACGCAGAGACAGATTGCATGAGAAATGCTATTCTTATGAGCTATATCTGCCCTTTTTTGTTCTCCTGCTTTTCCAGTTCATAACTTGGTTGCTAATAAGCATTCAGTGAAAGTAAAAAGTGTCACAGTAACAGAGTGCAATGTCCTGAGAGATACAAAGGCCAAATGTTTTTTTAATTCATTTCATTTTCTTCTTGCATCCTATGTCAAAAGTATTTTTTTTCTTCTTGTTTAAACATGTTCTAAGGATAGGTTTCACCAAACACATAGCTTAACATTTAGTTCTTCATTCCTGAACTACCACTGGACATGGGCTCTTATTATGTTGAACAATAAAGTAGTTGTGATGAAGGATATATTTTCATCTAGTTACTCATTAACCCATAACCCAGATCAGGTCTACTCCCTTCACATTCTTGGAAAAACATATTGGTTTGACAAGCTAAAATCTGTGTAACATTTACACAGAATTTTATGGTAAGTTCCCACCAATTAAATACACGATGTCCATTTTTAGAAACAATAGTGTTTAGGAACAATAGTTCAGCATGGAAAAATAATGGATTTTAAAAGATTTGTTTTGCAAAGCATTTTTCTTGGATTTTTCACCCAAAGAATGACATAAAATATTTGAACTCAGTTTCACAAGAATTGGCTATTGTACAATTTTGCCTATGTGGCTTACACATATTTAATAATATGTACATATGTAAGATGTAATAATAGTGTAGTTTTAAAGAATAACTCCAGCTGTAGAGAAAAATAAATATTACTCCATTACTGATATCATCCCCATATAAATTTCAAGGCTGAAGTAGCCCATCATAATGTGTTTTTTGGTGGTCTTTAAAACAGACAATGTTAAATAAAAGATAAATATTTTGGATACCAACTTCTTTTTCTTTTCTTCCACATTTCTCTCTATCAGCATTAAGCCCCTTTTCAACCCCAAAAACCTTCTTATAAAAGAAATATTTTTCTGATAAACAGATTGCTTATAACTTCAAATAAAAACAAACAGTTAAAAAAAGGTCTCAAACAGCAAGATCCATAAAGTGACTGCTTCTTATTGGTACAATAGTTCAGTTGGAGATGGAAGTTGTATTGTGGGTTTTTCTTTTTCTTTTTTTCTTTTCCCTTCTCACAGTAAAGGCTAGGTCCCACTGGCAGACAGACGCAAAACGTATGCATAAAGGACACAGCGGATGAGCAAAATTTCGCGGGTGGCTCCATCCGTTGTCATCCGCTCCAAAAAGTGGCGAAAATTTGCATAAACAGAATGGAAAAGAACAGAAAAGAACGGACGTGGGTAGTATGTAGCGGGGATGTTAAACGGATGTTCATAGGAAGCCTAGCAGATGTATATCGGATGCAAACCTTTCTATTTCTGTGCTACTAACGCTGTGTAGACGTTCCGTGTACCTTTTGTTTCCTCCCTCTTTCTGTTTTCAGCTGCAGCGGATGTGAGTTGCGAGGATGCCCAGAGGATGCAGAGAGGATACAGCGGATGTTTAACGGATGATAAACGGACATAGAACGTTTGTTGCTCGGATGTCGTGGATTTACATCGTACACGACGGAAAGTTCATCCGTTCACAAAGTTTTGTGCAGCTCAAAACTTCTTGCGTGGATGAAATCGCAGTGGACGGATGCTTGACGGATAGAGCGTATGAAACACGTATGCAATGAGTACACAATGGATGCATAGCGTTTTCCAATGGATGGCAAGCTTTTTTTTAATGTTTTACATCTTCTTTGCATCTGTTAGTGCAGTGGGACAGGGGCTTAAATAATATCACCTTTGACTTACTGATTTTGAAAATGAGGAATTAAGTTAGAACTGATTGCTAATTTGGAAGGAGAACATCAGCAAATATCAGGTCTGAAGGCTATACTGAGCAGTAAAAACAACAAAAACACAACAACTCAGAAGAGGGCAATGGCAAATGAGTATGTCCATGCATTCAGGATATCAATGCAAGTTGAAGGAATCTCTACTTTTATCTATTTTTATTTTTCTAGTAATAGGTGGCACCAACCAACTTTTGTTATCCATCACTTCTTCTTTTATTAACTTTACAGGATAACATAAATTCAGTCTAGAGTTAGAGTAATGATGGCAAAGAGATTTTAGCAAAGTGTAACCACAGGATTGATTCTTCTTAGATTGTTAAAAAATGTGATGGAGCCATTTAGAGTCAAACCTAAAGTAGGGCTACCATATTTGGACTGCAAATGTGAAGAAGAATGTTTCACAATATTGATGACATTAAGATATTCTGGGAGTTGAAGTCCATATATCTTAAATATGCTGAGGTTGAGAAATGCTGGTGGAGAAGATCACAAAATGATAGCAAAGAAACATAGACAACTCTCTTTGCTGATATCTCATGGCCATATGGATCTTTGCAATCCAGCTATGATCATCCTAACTATCTATCTCATCTGTCTAACAGCATGTTGCTCCAAGATCAGGAAGAATATTTGTTTTTTTAAATCTTGTTTGCTTTTTTAAAGTAAAGCCCTGATAATTGTAATTGGAGCAAGAAGTGTTCTTAATCCTACTCTGCTGAGTCATTGAAATTTTGTTTGCTTGTTTCTTTGTTTAAACTATCAATCCTGCTTCTCTTATGAGTCAAGTAACGCTTGCTAAATATATAGCATAACTCATGGATTCAGTCTGCTTATTTAGACACTTCTATCAACACTTAGTGCTATAAGATACACTCTGAGGAAAGCTTTTGAAAACACCCTTAACTGCTAGAAGGTGGATAAAGGTAACTCATTTTCTCTTCCTTACCAGTATCTTACAATAAAAAAAAAACCTGATATAAAGTAAGAAAAAGTAAAAGAAAGAAATCAAAGAGAAAGCTAAAAGTACAATAAAAGAGAAAAGAAAAACAGAAAAAAGATACAAAGAACTGACTAAGTATAATAATAAATTTATCTCTTTCTTTAGGTTTACAACATAATATTCTTCTTTATCTAATCATCACAACCTAATTCATATTTTCTCTGTTTTATGCCAACAGATCTTCTACTGCTTCACCATAAAGAGTATCTTAACTTACTGCATCTGTGTACGGTTTGCCAATTGCACAGTGGAGGATAGGAAAGCATTCCAGAGGGTTAATGTCATTGCCCAGAAGATCATTGGTTGCCCTCTCCCCTCTTTGGAAGAGCTTTATAGCTCCCACTGCCTTAAAAGTTAAAAACATTCTCAAAGTTCCACCTCATCCTGGGAACCCGTTTTTTGAACTATTACCATCTGGCAGACGGTACAGAATATTAAAAACATGTACAAATAGGCTGAAAAACAGCTTCTTTTCCAGGGCAGTAATTCTATTGAATTCTACTGAATAGTGCAATATTAATGCAATATCAGGGGTTTTCAATTCAATGTATAGAATGTGAAGGATGTGTGTTTGTGTTTATTTTCATAGTCAAAATGTACACTGAAGATGGTATTTAATTTCATTGTACGAGTTGCAATGACAATAAACTAAACTAAACTCAAAAGTCTTTAAGAGCTTTGCAGCCAGCAATAAATGTAGATGTTGTCTCTTTTCTAATCAAAGAAGTCAGTTTATCCCTGTTACCAAGTGCCATAATCTTCACTAATCATTCCTCCAGTGTAAGTAATGTCAATCTTTCCATTTTGATACTTCTGATCTTCCAATGATGCATCCATCACTATTATAATTAAGTCCATCTACATAGCTGTTGATAGCCTTTTTCTTGCATATTCTTTTTTTTTTTTAATACTCTCAGGAGTGTTCTCCAACATCAAAGTTCAAGAACACCAATGATATTTTTATCTTGCCTCTTTAAAATCCAACTTTTGCTTCCATAAGATAAAACCTTTACACAATTCTGATAGGTATAACATTGATTAATATTTTTTCCTGAGGCCTTTGTTTCTATTTTATGAAATAGTAACTTGTAGCATATTCCTTGATTGCTTGTATCTTTACTGTTGATAGTTGCTTTTGAAAGGCAGAAATTAGGCATTGCTTCAGTACCATCAATGTTACTCTTAAGGCTGTTTATTATCTTTGTTATCTTTGGTCTTCTTTATATTTAATTATTCCAGTTTTTTTCACTGTTGTCCTTGATGTTCATATCTAAACTTACATATCATATACATTGTTAGCTATCAGATTAATGTCATCAGCATAAAATGGTTTGTTGATATTTCAACATCCAATTTTAAAACTATTCTTCCAGTTCTGCTTCCCTCAATTTATATATATTCATCATGTAGTCTGAATAAATAAGGATAGAGTATATAGCTTTGTTTAATTCCTTTGTCAACCTGAAACTAATTTGTTTTGTAATATCCCTTGCCTTTTAAACCTGTGTTAGGTTTATCCTGAGAACAAGAAGGTTTCAGTAATTTTCCTAAGCACATTTTGCCACTTGGCACAATCAAAGGCCTTTCTATAGTCAATGAGTTATACATTGACTTATTTTTTTTTTTTTTGGCTTTCTTGCTTAGTCATGTGAAATACCCATAATATGTCCTGTTTCTCAGCCTTTTCTGAGAACTTTATGAATATCCATTTCCATGTAGGACTTTAATCTTTGTTGGATGTTCCTAACTATTATTTTTTTTAAGTATGTGAGATTGTAGAGGTTTGCACACCCTCAATTGTCCCTTTTCTTTGGTATTGGTATATAGACTGATCTCTTCCAATCTGTTAGCCATATTTTCTAAATTTGCTGACATAATTTGGTTAGAACCTTTGTGAATTCTACATCTTGCCATATGCAGAGAGAAAGAGAGAGAAGAGAGAGAACAAAGATCTGTTAACAAAGTAATGAAGAGCAAAACATAGCTTGAGTCCAAAACAAGAGGAAATTATGTATTAACTACATTTTACTCTAATTATACTTTGGTTTAAATTGACTGAATGCAAATTGAGGTGTGGTTCTGATTTTTTCCTTTGGGAATGCATGCCATCACAGGTTTAATGAAACCCGTGGTTCACAGTACATTATATCTCCTTGATCTAGATACTTGGGGTGAGAACAAACCAGGACATTTATAGGTGTACTTAGATTAATAGGGCAAAAAGATTTGAAGCTCAAAATCATAATATTTTCTGGTTGGCATGTTTCCTGAATAGAGATCATCTTCTCAGAGAAGGCAAAGTCTTCCATGTTGGAAATGAGCCTATTGGTAACCTAGGTCTAACATCATACATGTATGATGTATGAAGAGCAAAAGGGAAACATTGCAAGACCAGCTATCTAGAACAGATTTCTTTTCCTTTGAGTGGATGCATCCCATCCTAAATATATGATCTAACTGAATTGGACAACAGGTTGACATAGGAAAACATTTGTTCCAAACAGTTTTTAAACCTTGTTAAAATGATTCACATTGGAAGTGATTATAAATCAAATTTCTCCACTTTCAGTGAATGATTCTCTTTTTTCACTTGTCTTATTAGAAATCATCCAAGGAAGAGACTGTTTTCCAAAGTGATGTAGGAAAAAACAATATAGAACCATAGCAGACCGCAGCTAGGTAGCTCAGGAAGCATGCACTGAAGTCCACTTAGCACACAACAATTAAAGAGCTGGAACACCATTATTGTAATCATGGTCTCTAAGGAGTACTATAAATGGCAGGTTTATTTTGTTCCCCATCAGTTCTTTTATAAGAATGTTGCTGGAGCTTTATGCTGAATTGTAAGAGCAATTTTATCATTCAGATAGCCTATAATAGCATGCTTGCTTTTGAACTGGTTGATTAGGAAACAAGAAAAGAAGATTAAACAGGATGGTAGCACTAAACACTTCTTTATTGAACTACATATATTTATGGTTAGTTGCATAGTCCAGAATCTGGGCCAATTGCAATAGAGAAAGGATTAAATGATTAAAATATGTCACTTAATCCCTTCCCACAGAGACATCAAAATTCCATGGTATGTGCACTTTCTTGAATCATGAAATAAAACTTTTCATTATCATTCTGAAATTATGTTTATTCCTATATTACACTGTTTTTAATTTCTTCCTCTTTTTTAAACTTTCTGTTCTTTTAATATAACGTAACATCCAAACTTAAGATATCCTTTTTGTTAGTTGACTTGAGAATTCTGAAGAAGGAAGGTCAGAAAACTTTAAATACATTGTATTCTAATATTGCTCTTTGAAAACTGTGTCATGAAGGAAACAATAAATAGTTTCTCTACTGAGAAAGACTGAAGAAGCAATCTATCAGGCAGTGGGTCTGTCAAGAGAAGTACAATACCTCTGTAGGAAAGACATTTGAGATGTGGTAGGGACACTTCAAAGCAAGTAACAGTTATTTACTATACAACCAATCCATTTAGGAACAAATGACAGAGCCAGAAATAGCCTTCAAGATACTGCAGGGGATTATTAAATATTGATCAGGAAGGTAAAGGTGTTTTCTATACAGAGTAAGGAAGATGATCTTGACAGAAGTAGACAAGATCCATTATAAAAAACAGTTTTCCCCCCCGAAAGCCATTACTCTGCTAAACAAATAATTCCCTCAAGACTGTTCAACTATTACAAAGTCTGCACTACTAATCTTTTCATCATTCCTTATCACCCATCCCCTCCCACTTGTGACTGTATGACTGTAACTTTGTCACTTGTATTCTTACGATTTATATTGACTGTTTCCTNTGTGACTGTATGACTGTAACTTTGTCACTTGTATTCTTACGATTTATATTGACTGTTTCCTAGTATGATTTGATTGCTTATTGTATTCTATGACTATCACTAAGTGTTGTACCTTATGATTCTTGATGAATGTATCTTTTCTTTTATGTATACTGAAAGTATTTGAACCAAGTTAATTCCTTGTGTGTCCAACCACACTTGGCCAATAAAGAATTCTATTATCTATTCTCTAAAAGAAGGAGAAAACATGGTTTAAGTCCCAAACAAGAAGCAGGTTAGCAAAAGTGATTTGGCAGACACCTCCTTAATTGACATAAGTAAAAGGAAGAGAAGTGAAAAGTTAGACCTGCAAAATATAACTAGTGTTGATAAATACTATAGGGGTCAATCTCTCTCTTTCTCCTGCTTAGATTTCTGTAGATCTGAGATGTGCAGTTCATGAAAAAGCACATCATATGTGAAAACATAAATCTGTTGTTCAAATAACAAGTTCTATTTAACTGCAGCTGCAAAGTTTGTGTGTTTTCTGCCAACCCACCTTGTTATCCTCCAAATATTTTGGATTACAAAGATTAAATTTAGTGCACTAGATTTTTAAAAAGTGTTTTAATCTTGAAGACACATAGAGCAGGGGTGTCAAACTTGCGTGGTCACAACATCATCACACGACGTGTTGCAAGTTCCCCCACTTCACTAAACTGGGCGTAGGATGGCCAACATATGACATATCCTGACTTAGAAGATGTAGAATTTATGCTTGCAGTGTTGCTGAACCTCAGTCCTGGACCTTGTAACCCAGGGAGCTCCTAATAACAGTGCTGGGATATCAGCAAATATTTAAAATTTAATTTTCTTTTAAGAAATTATATTATAGATGCTAAGGTTTTTTAATGCTTAAAACATATCTTTGTGTTTATACCAGAAAATAGTACTTCCTTCTAAGTAATACATGTTCATATCCAAAGGAACATGCCCTCCACACTTTATCATTCTATAGCTGCCCAGAATCACTTGTTGAGATGGGCAGCTACAGAAATCAAATAAATAAAGGAATAAATAAATGAAACAGAATCTAAAATGACCCAGTTGTACCATTAAAGGAGGCATTTCTAAAGCAGCAGTATCAGCATGGTTAGTCCTTACTGGATGATTAAACATCACTAAAGATTTCTACTGTGTTCATTACATTCGCTTTACATGTGATAGAGTTGAGCATACTAAAGGCTTATTCACTTGTAGAAGCAGATGACAAATTAATTTTAAAAAGTTCAGTTAGGTATGTTTGCCATTTTGAGTTATATATAAAAATAAGAAAGGCATTATATAAATAAAAAATAAATAAATAAAAGTTCTGCATCCCATGTATGATTCAATCAAATCATAACTGTTTTTGCCCCATGTTTTAGAATTACTTCTCCTTGCTTCATGGTCCTATTTCGCCCCCTGGTGATGAGCTACAATTTTACATTTAAAAAAAAAAAATCCAATGTGAAATTAGATAAAATATGTTGAAACTGAGGTATTTGTTTCTAACAACTATTAATACATTATTGGTATCTCTCCAGCCTTTTAGGCTGGGCATAGCTTTTTAATCCAGTGAGATTACTGTGTGAGCCTCCCATTGACACCTTCAGCCTGCTGTGCTTACTTGCCTACCAAAGAGACAGGCCAATGAATCAAGGGCAATGGTAATTCTCTCTCTCAGTTGCAGTTTGCTCTTTTTCGCTTCTTTTTCTTTGACTAGAAACTAGACTTAGAGAGTTGGAAAGAGGTGAGAAAAAACAACTAACTGTGGCAAGGTCTCAGCATCACTTCCCTCAAGTGAATTATTGGCCTTTCTTGGGTTCCTGATGGTGCCTACCTCTGACACCTCAAGTGTGGGTAGTTTAATAGCCTGTATGGAGCTGCTTTTGATAATGGCTCACTGGCTCAGTGGCTGCAGCTAGGTGATATGACTTGGTTACAGGAAGACCATAGTTATATCCCAAAGCTGCTTTTTCAGGAGGCAACCGGACTTCCTTGGTTTTTCTTTTGAAGACATTTCACTTCTCATCTAAGAAGCTTATTCAGCTCTGACAGCATAATGGAGAATGGAAGGATTTATGTTCCTTGCAGACAGCTGGTAATCTGCATATTTTTAGAGCAAGGGTGTCAAACTCACATCGTCATGGCAGTATCACATGACTTTTTTCCCCTTTGCTAAACCAGGTGGGGTAATGGCCAGTGTGTGGCCACGAGTTTGACAGCTCTGTTTTAGAGGCTCATTGAAGCACTTGGATAGTGCTCCTGGTTCTATAGTTGACAACCATGACCTGGATGACAGAATCTCTGCAGACATTTAACTATGGTTATATAGTATCTATTCTTCACAAGTTGTACCAGCTGCTTATTTGTTTTTCAGCATATCTCAATGTTTTTTGCTTGACGTATAAGATAGTTTGACGTACAGCATAGTTTGAGACAAAGAATTTAATGGAAAATATTTTCTGATATGCACCACTTCAAGATAAATGTTTTGGAATGGAATTTGCTTATGATCATTTTATCTGAACTTAGATTTATTCAGATATGGTAATCTGGGTATGAAATTTCCTGTCTTTGGAGGAGTGTCTTCAATATTGTGATTCTACCAGTTACTTAAATAAATATCTTTGATTTTTATTTGTGCTGATGCTGGTCTTGCTGCTGATTTCCGGCTATTGTTCTATCTTTTGGTTTTCAGTTTTGGTACCTTGTATGTCGTTCTAAATTTGTCAGTCTAATCACTGTTATTTTTCTATGGAATAACTTGAATATTGCTTTCCAAACAATCCTGTTTATTCAGAAATATATCCTGGTTATGTTTTACTTTTTTTTACTTTATTGTCATTACACCTTGTACAATGAAATTATGTATTGTACCTCCTTGTAACAACTTGACAGAGAAGTAAAGTTTGTTGAACTCTATTTTCCCTCTTCTCTAAATGATTTTTAACTCTGATTTGAAGGAAAAACTACTGCATATATTAGAACACACACACTTGCACTTTATATTCGGGCTTCATTTCAGACCTTGGTTCTGTTCAATTCTTTATCTCACTGTTTCCTTCTAGTCCAGAAATTTATATATCCTAACATGGTAGCCCCACCCTCTTTCAAAATGGGTGAAAAAAAATGGGACCACGATATGTAAAGGTATGCATCTTCCTGCAGGATTACCATAGCCTAAAATCCTCTTCAGAATTTTTCTTTGGCCGCTCTTTTATCCCGAGATGCAGTGAACGGCTGCTAGAAGATTGACTATCAGTGGTATCTCTCTTAATTCCGGAATTCCCTTCCTAGAAACTGGTTCCAGATTGGTATCTGGTTTGTTAGATTTCTGACACCTGGTAATGAAGTGTCCTTTATCCTTCAAGAGGAATGATGTTCCAGACGTTGGGTGCCACAGCAGAAGAGGCTTTTCTTTGGGGCCTTGCCAGCCAACACTCCTTAGTCAATGCCATTAGCAGTCAGAAAGAGATGGCTCAAAAGCTGAGGCTGTAATTTGATTACTTTTATTCTATTACACCGAATAGTAACAGTAATAACACTTCTCTCTTTCCTGTCTTTTATTCCCCCACTATCTTTATTTTCACTTGTATTTTGTGTGTGTGTATGTATGTACGTATGAATGTATGAATGAGATGGCTTCATAGTAATGTGACTCTATATACATTGTGGGGCTACCAGCACCTTGAAAGACACTCAAAAGCAGACTGGTGTCACATGTGCCAATCACCCATGGGACCGTATTCTGCACCGTTGAATGCTCTTCAAAGGCAGGCCCATATAATATGCGTTGTAATAACCCAAGTAAGAGGTCACAAAGTATGAATGATTTTTTTCTCCCATTTATATATTTTTGTAGTAGTTTTAATGGAATGTCCAGTGATTCATGGGTGGTATAGTATGAATTTAGAAGGCTAAAGAATTACCTTGAAGTAAGATGGGCAGCCTTTAAATTAAATTAAGTTAAATAAGATAAATAATTGTTCAAAAATGTCTGAGCTACTGAAAAGATATACATATTTTCTGATTCCTGATTTGTGCAATAATATTTTGACCACACTTCTCCTGTATCAAATAGACATTCCTGTTATTTATCAGCTTTACCAACATCTAACAGAAGTGCAAAAGATCAACCTAGCAGCGCTATGCAGAATTTGGAAAAATAATTAGAACCATCAAAATTGAATCAGTTGTATCTTTCCTCTGCCTACAAAAATATTTCTAATATTTGAGTTTGTTACCAGTTTTAAATTGTTCTACATCTTCTCATTCTTCCCAACAGTTGAGATTTTACATTTACCAAATTTTATGCTGGAATGGATAACTCACAACTTATGATAGTGAAGTTTTAAAAAGTAGCAGAATATTAACAAAAAAAATCCCCTACCTCATGTTATATAAGAATAACAAGATCATTCCATAATACTAGTTGTTAGTATTGTGTTGATAAAAGGCATCAAGTGAGACAACAGATGACACTTTTTTTCAGTTCACAGAACTCCAATTCTTTATTAATCACAGCTTGCTCACAATGACATACAGGAAAATAGCATTAATGAAGAGTAGAATACGCAGGCAGCAATTTCCAGGAGAGTTTGGGATAACCTTCAAGCTGGCAGCTGTTTCAAACATTATGTGTGTTGAGATTGGTGATATTATTTGACACAAGCACCTTGGCTAGTCATCCTGACCGCTTCAGCCCTCATCATTTAGATAGTGTTTTAAAAGTAGGCAGGACAGACTAACACTGTAGAGCAGAAGTTAGTAGGATTAAGACCAGCTCACTGATTTGGGATTATAAATAGCACACGGGAACATCTTGCAGTGTTATGAAATCACAAAGCTTAAGGCTGGAATTCTGTCTGCAAAGATGCTCTTGGTCTCTTCACAGATTGTAGCAACTGGAGACAAGATAATATGCCTATTTCCCAAACTCGTATCCTTTAGATACTGTGGGGTTATGGAACTTCAGGAACTGCAGTCTAGGAATTGTAGTGCCATCACAAGAGGGGTGCACCAGATTTTGAAACACTAGAGCAGTGTTTCACAATCTTGGCAACTTTAAGGTGTGTGAACCAATTCCCAGAATTCTCCAGCGGGCATTGCCAGCTAACCTAAGAAATTTTGGGAGTTGATGTCCACACATTGTAAAGTTGCCAGGGTTGAAAAACATTGAACTAGACTAGAGGCTAAGAAAATGAAACTGACTGCAGTTTTTATTCCTATAAATTCCATGAATTTTTCTGGCAATGAAACTGAAACTGAGAAATTTTGCAATTTGGTCAAATATGGTTGTTCACTCCCTACTGCATACAACGCCTTTTAAAAAGTGTCTATTATCTATTTCCCTTCTTGTTGGGAAAATTCTTTCTTTCTTCTAAACTTAAGACATGCAGCTTTACTGAATACTGTTTTATATCACATTAATCCTAATGTGTTCTAAAGGCTTTCCCCCTTAGATATTTACAGGGGTTAAATTTCACTGAACCCCATGAAGCTTGTATAGCACAGCTGTTTTTTTCTATAGCAGAACACTGGGGTTGTAAATGAATTATGATTTCTTAATGTTCTATGATTTCATTTTTCTAGACCATTTAATCAAATAAGAATGCCTACCTGTAATTGGCTTATTGACTTAAGTTTATTGATTGCAAAGCTTTCCATGTTACTAAGTAATGACGCGACAGTAGCACCATAGACCTTCTGCTGACTTGGTTTTCAGTTAGAACAAGTATCGTTTGGCATGGATTTTGCTGCAAAGAACTTCATAGCAAAGTTCTAACAAATTTAACTGAATGAAAACAGACAACATCAAAAGCCTGTTACAGGACATGTAAAGATTATGAAATAACTTGCATAATGCAATACTTGTATTTTTTAACAAAAATGTAAGTATTTACAAAATAAGATCCAAGTTTTAATTTTAAACATCAAGCAAATCATTCTGCAAAGACTGCATTGTTTTAATTTTTTTGTTTTGTTTTTATTGAGTTCTTGATTCATTTTTTTTTAAACCATGTCATACATTCCTATACTAATATTTCATGATCTGTAATAATATAGGCAAGGGAGTTATCCGACTCCCTCTACTATTGGGCTCAGCCAGACAGTTCCACCTGGAGCTCCTTGTTTCTGCGGACCTCTGCAGCATGCCTTTCCTGGGAATAAAGGGGGAAAGTAGAGACAAGTTTAACATCCGACTTGCTCTTTTTCTTCAGGAAGAAATGTTAAATGGCAACAAGATTTGGCCAGCAACTTTAGCTTTAATAGGGCTATAAAAGAAACGTTCTTAATGAAGCGGGACACAACTCTTGTTCTTTGATTCATGATAGCAGACCAATAGAAGAACAGAGTTGGAAGGAACCTTGGAATCCCCTGCTCATGCGGGAAGCCCTATACCATTTCAGACAACAGATTTCAAGGAAGAGGAAAAACAGAATGATAAAGATTGCCTTCCTGCCCTTTTCTTTCAGGACTATTCTGAATCTGGTCTATAACATACTCTACAGTCAATTTGAAATTGTTTTATTCACAAACTGAATAAAAGAAAAACTTAACAGTTTGGACTAGGCATCTAGTGCCCACTAGAATGCTGAAGACATGTGTATTGCAACTTCACAACACAAAACTAGGCCTTGTGTGCCTGTCTCATGAGATAATATGCAGATGGGGTCTGCATTGCCATGTGATAGTTGTGATGACCTGGAGTGTAACACAAACATAATAAAATCCAAAATGTAAACAAATGTCCTTTAATGCCTCCAACTTGGCTCCACTGTTCAATAATTCTCAGTTGGAGATTAAATTTATTCAAAAATAGTTTTAAAAAGCAAGCAATACAGTCCAAAATCAATGAGCAGATGAAGGTGAAATAAAAAACCAAAACAAACTACAATGAAGGAATTTTCACAATGGACCAGGATAAGTAATTACCAGCTTCAAGGAGATAACAAGGCACAGTTTGTTGGAAGGATGCCAACCAAGATAACTTCAGCCCAAAATAAGACATGCTTTGCTTCTAGCAACTCTGTGTTTTAACCCTCTCTCTTATACACTATTCTCCCCAGCTGCAACCAATGTGGGGGATCATGATCGCTTCCTCTCTCGTAAGCCAAGTTGTTTTCTTCTCTGTTCCTCCCTGCATGTCCTAGGATGAAAAGGGGATGGGCCTGGTTCTTCCTCTGACTGCCCAACTGGCCTCAGCCCTTCCCCATCCTCCTCCACAACCTCCGGAGCCACACCTCCACTCCCTATCGGCTGTTCCTCCTCTCCCTCAGAGTCCGACTCTAGCAAAGGCATGATACATCCCACCCCTTTGCAGGTACCTAGGAGTCTGAATAAGTCTTTGTATGTGAAAGGTCTGTATTGTGTGAAATCATGTGCCTACTTCTTTTCCGATAATCTACATTTTGGTAGATTAATGAACACATGATTTGTGCCAATAAATTTATATAGCTGCCCTATTCTGGTATTCACGGAAATGACTGAGAAATAAAAGTACGGAAGAGTACAAGATCTACAAATGATATATCACATTAATTCAATTTTGAATTTAATATACTTAGTGTGAATATGCTTGGAAATGTCCTGCAGTCACACAACTGATTTATGAAAAATACCAATCTGGAAGGCGCTTCCAAGCATATTCACTTTAATGTTAATAAAGGTTTGCTTCAAGCCAATTTCATGAAAGTCAAGGACATTGTGTGTGCAAGGAAAAATACATACAGGAATGAAACTGGTGTGCAATTCTTCAGTTTTAGCACTCAGACATTCAGTTAACTACAGGGCTAGTCTATATGCTCAAAATACACAATTTATAGACATAAAGTATGTTGAAAGGTAAAAGAACCAGAAGGTTATATTGCATGTATGATCTTACTTCTATTCCAGGCAAAATATATATTTGTGATCCCCTTTGTTCACCTGATTGACATATTTATGTATTTTAAAGCCTGAAGCTTTTCATATACTTCAACTGTGCCTAGCCTAGTACTCTCCAGATATGCTCTATTTCATTGCCAAGATTTTCCAGAATTTTGCAGGCTGAAAGTCAAAATACTTAAGAAGGTGACTATCTGGGGAAGAGTGCATAGATTAGTTAAGGCATTATTCTGAATTCAATATAGAAGAGGGATGAATCTTTATGAACCATATTGAATCAGCAGGGGCCTGAGTCAGGAGGAGGGTCACGTACAAGAAAGTGACAGGAGTTTGATTGAATAGTCAGAATGTTCATCCTCAGCTTTTGTAAAACCTGCTGGCAGGGGGGCTTACTCCCACATTCATTTAAGCATAAATAAAAATCTTTCCTAACCCGAACATGACTACTTAGACATCCCTACTCAACATCTTAGTAGGACTCCTGCCCCCTCCACCGCAGGTGCTTTATCAGCTTTGTTTGACTGAATGTTGGTTTGATCCCAGCCTGGTTACCTTCTCCTGAAAACGTTCAATAAGAGCAGCTAAGTTAGCTTCACGGTTTTCTTTGATCTGTTCCATTTTCAGTATCAGTTTTTCCTCTGCCATTTTGCTGAAGTTATTGTTTTCCTCCACAGCTTTCTGAAGGACTTCTCGCTCATGTTCTCTCTTTTCTGCCAGTTGTTTCAGCACCTGGGCCTCCTGGGACTGTGTAAAGTTGAAAAATAAAAAAAATTGAGCCAGTCAATAACAAAAATATTGAGAATAGAATAGATTTAGTGTAGCTCTAATGTTCAGAGACAAAAGATGACTAGTTTGCCAAAGTAAAAAAGTTGATAAGTACAAATTTTCCTATCATTCCTCTGTCTTCTTTGGACCACAAGGATAGGAAGGGGAAGATTAAACAGTTTTTTCCTTTAAATTTTGAAACTCTCAAAGAGATCTGGACTGAATATAAAACAGATACAATCTCTGATGCATAAATTTGCAGAATACAGAATAACAAAGTTGGAAGGGATCATGGAGATCTTCTAGTCCAACCCCCTTCAATATGAATATGAAACCCTGTACTATTCAGGGCAAATGGCTGTCCAATCTCTTATTAAAAATCTCCAGTGATGGAGCATCCACAACTTCTGAAGGCAAGTTGTTCCACTTATTAATTTTTCTGTCAAGAAATTTATCTTTAATTCTATATTTGATTTCTCTTTCCATCTCTTCTTGTCCTACCCTCAGATGCTTTGCGAATAGGGCAACCTCCTCTTCTTTGTGCCAAATATTAGAAGACTGCTATCATTTTATTGAGTTTGATTTAGACATATCAGCAAATCAGCAAAAAAGTAATCTTTCATAGAACTTACTTAAATAGAAAGTTTATCTTAAATAGAATCTTCCTTCCACAAAAATATATGCGTAACAACTAATAGTATTTCTCAAGAGTAGCAAAATTCTGTGACTCCCCCCTCCCATTGGCACAAAGACAAATTAGAAGGAAGTTGGAAGGGTGATGCATTTTAGGGATCCTTGGTGTTCTCTGAGCTTGATGGTTTCTTGCAGACATTTCATAACTCAAACTGTGTAACAGCATCAGTGCTAGTAGGGAGTGGGGTTTGCTTTCATTTTATATTCTAGTGGCATGCCCTGTCAGTGTTGATGGAAGTGGATTTAATGGTTCCTTAGTTGGGCTGTTGATTGGACATGGACAGATTTAGCCATAGTTTCAGCTGGGGAACTGTGACCATCCTAGGCTAAGTCCAAAAATGCTAAAGTATTCATGGAAGCCTGGCAGCCTGACAAATTAGATATCAACAGGCACATAGACATAAACAACATCTATATATTATTCAAAAGAGACAATCAACAAGCCAAAGGAGAAGCAAAAAAGATCAAAACACTTTCTCACCAGCAATCAACACCTAAATGTGCAGAGATTAACACCAAGATTAACATTACACCAACAATCAAAAAGCAAACAATACCCCAAGGGAGCTACCGGACAAGTAAACAGCCCAACCATAGAACCATCAAGCTCTCCCACCAGCTCTCACAAGGCAAGCCAAAAGAATATAAAATGAGAGCAAACTCACTCCCCATTAAACTGGCAATATTACTTGGTTCAAGTAATGAAACATCTGCAAGAAAACAACCAAGCTCAGACAGCACTAAGGATCCCTCATTTCAACCACAAACTACAAGTATTCTCCTTTATCCGTATCTTTTATGCTTTATTCCAGTTAGAAAAGTTAGATGAGAAAAGGAGTGGAAAGGCAAATATTACACTGTTATACACCATCATCAAAATTACTTTCCATAAATATTATTTATCCTGAATAAATTGCTATTTATTCTCAGATGTTTATGTATAGAACAATGATTTATGTCAAATCAAACACTTTTATTACGATCATAGATCAGAAATATGATTTATGTCTCAGTAAATAATGAAAACAGTTAAAAAGGGAGAAAAAGGATAATTTAACAACCCTAGATGAAAAATGGCCAGAGAACTAGGCTTCTAATTGGATTCTCAATTATGTAATTTGCTATTGACACTTGTGCATGAGGCTGACACTACTGATAAATAAACACTAATGTAATTACGAGGGAGAGGTTTAATTCTAAGACTGTGAAATCAATTAACAAGTTTAAAGCAATTTTCTTTGATAAGGTGTTTCTGGAATTTTTTTGCTAGCTTAATTCTACCCTAGAATCTCAGTAACCTGGTCATGCTTCTAAACTACAGGCAGATGTAATAAAGGATATGTTTCTGGTAATCTAAGTTGATTTTTTTATTGTGAAGTACAAGTCAGAAAAACATGTATCTATGTGATTAGCAATCCTGTTTCTTAATACTCAGGTATTTGATTGATCTTAAGTTACAATTTCTTGCATTTTCAAACATGGATCTCATTGTACATATCTTAAATGAAACAAATATAGATTCAGTTCTGAACACTCAATAATGAGCTTTAAGATGTAATTTTTCACATCAGTTCAATAACCCACATGTGTCATAGATTGCAAATGAAACCTTAAAATAGCACTAGCACTTAGACTTATATACCACTTCACAGTGCTTTACAGCCTTTTCTAAGTAGTTTACAGTTTCAGCCTATTGCCCCCAACAATTTTCCGACCTTGGAAGGATGGAAGGCTGAGTCAACCTTGAGCCTGGTCAGATTTGAACTGCGAAATTGCAGCCAGCCAGCAGTCAGTAGAAGTAGTCTGCAGTACTGCATTCTAACCACTACACCACCATGGCTCTTATAAAATAATCCAAGAAATATCATCATGCACCCACTCTACTGTATATATGGTTAGATACCCTTCTCCTTTCTTCTGCAGCTTCCAGCTTTTTCTGGATCTCTTCAAGGGACAAATCTTTCTTCTTTGGAGAGGCTATAGTTCGTGGTGCTTCAGAGACAGGAGATGGCGGCTTTAAGATGAGTTCAAAAGCTTGGCCAGAGGCACGTTTGTTGATATGCTTGACTTCCATATCTGAGAAGTAAAGTTGAAATTTCTAATTCAAATGGTATATCGATAATAGATAATTTGTGGAAGTGTAATGGCCATAACTAAGAGGTATAGGTAATTTTCATTAAAATAGATGCCAGAGAAAAAGCAGCTTTACAGATGGCTTATATTAATAACAGAATTTTATTTTGGGCTTGCAATGATGTATTTTGTTTGCTTAGAAGCCACAAAAAGAAATTGATGCTACTAGTTTGAAATAATTGTAATAGATCAGTTGAATTTTTTTGGTGGGAGGAACAGTTTAAGTATAAAATTGGTTTATACTTAAACAAATATATTGGTTATAATTGCAGGAGTTTAACACGCCCATTCAGTCACTTAAACCTATTTCAAAACTAGAGAGAATTGCCAAGAGATTTACCCAAACCCATTAAAATTAAAATAAAAATAAAAGGATTATTGGGACTCTAGAAATGCAAATAGGTCTTTGATTACTGCAGTAATGAAATCAGTGATAAAATATACATCTTTTATAAATTAATGTTTTAGGAATAGATAGACTAATATCAAAATATAAAATATTGAATATGCATTAAGAATATATTTCCCATCTCTGAAAATTGAATGGACAGTTATGGTGCAACTAATGTAATAATTAGTAGATTATAGATATTTCACAATTATAGTAAAACCTAAGACTTCTCTAAATGAATATAATCTATCTAATTTTACTGAATGTAATGTATTATATACATTTAATAATTTAATAATTTAGTTGAATGGTAATAACATTAAAATATTAATTTTAATAATAATAGTAAAGTTCTCTTAGGACAAACAGTCAGTATTATAACTCCCATGCTCAGAGGTATCTCTACTAGCTTCTTCTATCAAGCTTTCTGTTCCTTTAATCTAAACCCAACAATTAAATAGGAAGTTAGTATACCGAAAAGCAAAATGCCAGCTTTTAGCATACTTTCTAATTATAAGAAGGTCTCTGAACTCAATATAAACCTCTCAGATACACTTAAAACTTAAAAATAGTGAATGGATATTGATTCTTTGTAAAACATTTTTATTTGCAAAGATACACCAGAGGATAAGAACATGTGAATAATTAGAACTGCACAAGCTGTTTTTAAGTGGAATTTTATCATTATAACATGACAGTCATTTTGTGAGAGTTTCCATGATATGCTCTCAATTTCCAAACGTGAACATAGTTTGCCATACAAACTTTATATTTCATCAAGTGTCAAATCAATCTTTCCAACATGTTGCTTTCTAATATACTTGACTTCAGAAACCATAATCCTGTGCTGTTTTGCAGCATGGGAAGAGAAGTCAACATATCTTGTCGGTTCCAGGTTGGAAATCATTGTTAAAGAGTAAAACAAGAGGAAAATGTGCATCTCCCATGGAAGAACAAATAACACACTTCACTAAGGAAAGCAATTGCAGCTGAAAACTACTTACCATCATATGTGTATATATTAATGTTGCGAGATTCTGGGTAAAAACAGGAGCAGATCAAAGAAAGCATGGACAGCTCCTTCATCTTTTCTTTATAAGCTGAAAGGGAAGAGAATGGATTAGTCCTTTCATCTTTTCCATTTACAGGGTGTTTTGATTTAATTAATTAATCTGCTCAGACTCCAAGCAGTCAACTTACATGACACATCTTAACTTTGGTACCTTTGTGAGATTAATTGCTACTTGATAAAAGTATCTAATAAAGTGTGACCTTTTTTTTTTTTAAAAAAAAAGGTTGTTTCTTTGTCACTGAAGTATGTAAGAATAGGATAGGATAGGCTGGGATGGAATAGAATAACATAATTGTCACTTTGAATGTATACTAATCAGCATACATTATGATGAAATTTCATTGCATACAGCTTTACAGGTCACCACTTCCAATATACACTACATAACCATGACAAAATAAATAAATAGATAAATACAAAATTATGCATATACACACATATACAGCAGAGAAATGACATAGTCTAATTCAGATATATACATGTACATGGTGAAAAAAATGAATCTTGTGAGTTTTCCAGACGGATGGCAATATTTGCTCTTTCTGCTACATTCCCACAAACACATTTTCATTTCTTGCTCACAGTAGTAAACAAAAATAAATCTTTCTTTTGTAGGTTCACCTCTGCCATGACCTACATTGAGTTAAGCACTCCAGCTAGCAAATGTTGTGATGGAAGGAAGCCAATAATTGTAACAAAGCCTTTCTTTCTGTTGCAACTGTTTGTTGTTGTATCTGTCTTGAGTCTTCCAAACTAGTGTCAAAAGTTCCTTGAGCTACCCTTACCAGCTTTAAAGGAAATTCAGAGGAAGGAATGCCCTTTGGCTTTTCACACAGACAGGTGACCTGATTGGTTCAGGTCCTATTCATTCTCAAAATGTTGTTTTATATCTGAACCAGTAAGCCGCTAGTATTTCCAGAGACAGGAAAGAGAAAACAGGAGACTTCAATTGATCCATACAGACAGAAAGCTTCTGTGGACTACAGGAATGAAGCCTGACTTCACCTTCACTGTCTCATACAGGTTTCTCTGAAGCCATGTTTCTCTAGCTGTTTACTGAGAACACAGGGAGAAATGAAATACCTAACAATTATTTAAAAGTAGCTTATGCACATGAACAGTTTTCCTCCCAAATGAGTAGTGGCTTCCAGCTCTTAACTGCCTATTTTGTGGAACATGAAATTATATCCACATCATATCTACATGTAGCCAGGCACAAGTAATATACTTTGTTTGATATGCAAATTGGGTATGTAATTCTGATTAATTTTTATTTTGAGAGAATTTTATCATTCCTTTCCTGCTGTGTGAGAAAGTGTTTCAGAAATTCCTCTCAGTTATAACATGGGGAAGTTCAAATACATGTTCAGAGTTACACATATAATGTCATTAATAATTATTGTGGCATTGGAGATATAAATAAATAGGTATACACACATTCCATAGCTCTTCTGCCTTCTTGTACTAAAAATATATCAACTTCTGCATATTCTGTCTTGTGATATCTATGTATAGTATATAAGCATCACTTTGGTTGTTTGAAGTATGTGTTAATGATAAATTGTTGAATTGACAAAAAGCGATAACTCTTTTTCTTGCTTCTGTTCCTAGTCCAGCTATGTTGTTCTCCTTACTATCACATCTTGCTTGCATGTTCTGTTGGTTTCAGATTGAAGTTAATTACAAAATTATCAACTTGTTCTTCTTCATCACTGGTTGGAGCATAAACTTGGATAATCACCAAATGACAGGATTATCCATGAGGTAAAAATTGTGGTTTTTTGGTCATTGACTATAGCCTAGTACTGCCCTTGCTAGATTCTTTATGCCTGTGAAAAACAGCATAACTCTCTGGCTGAACATGGCCAATTCCATGGCATTACAATTCTCTGCTGCCTAAAATGCTAATTTCATTCGTTTATCTTCCATTATTGAGATTTCCCATGTTCATTTCATCTTCCATCTGCATTTATATCTTTGCATGTTTAAATTATTTTTTCTTGTATGGCAACATTAGTAGCAGCTTAACCTGATTTTAATTAGCCACATCTTAAACACCATTAGTATTCCAAAAATTCTTAACATTTTTCCTTAGTATATTGAGTGCCATCCAAAACAGTATGAAGCCTTTGCCACCCATGTCTGGCTTCATTGCTACTTAACGTATTTTAATAATATTTTATTTATTAAAATATAGGAGACAGAGGAGCATTAGAGGGGTCCTGCTATTTTCAATCTATTAGTTTACAAAATGTGGCTCACTTGAAGAGTGTCCTCCTAGCTTGGGTGAGAAAAAATAGTTTTCCCATTAGAGAAGATTGTTTTCAGTGGCTGAGATCAGTGAATGGTTTCATAAGATGTATTCAGATAATGCTCACATTCTTTTATGCAAAGGAATGGAATCTATGCTCATTTGAAAGATGTATTATTTATTTGTTTTCTTTATTAATCACATTTGCCATTCAGAGACTCATGGTAGCTCAGATTTTCTAAATAGGTCTGATTATATCTTCTTCCACAATTAGCACTAGTTGAGAAGATTGCATAATTAATAAGGTGACTAGATCTTCTGGAGGGATGTATTAATTATACATTTACTAACACAAATAAAAGTTTCAGAGAGAAATCCCACCCCCACCATAATTGTACCTAAATGTTTGCAAGGGTTTCTTCTTCTTCTTCTTCTTCTTCTTCTTCTTCTTCTTCTTCTTCTTCTTCTTCTTCTTCTTCTTCTTCTTCTTCTTCTTCTTCTTCTTCTTCTTCTTCTTCTTCTTCTTCTCCTTCTCCTCCTTTTCCTTTTCCTTCTCCTTTTTCTTATTTTTCTTAGTCTTTCAGTAATTCCAGATACTTTGTACTCACTATTGTATGTTTACATTGTGATAAAACTAAGAAACAAACAAAACAACAGACTACAGCTACCAAATCAGCGGTGCTAATATGCCAATGGCCACTGTAGAACAGGAAATAGATACAGAAAATACTAACTCTAACCCAGACCAAATCTAGTAGCCCAACAAGAGATCCCTTTATCTATCAGTCAGAAAGTGGAGAATAAAGCAGATCTTCCTTTCCATATCCATTTTCCATTCTTCTAGGAGATATTTCAAGAGAGCCTCAAAATGAAATGCCATTTCTATAAATATTGCTGCTATCACATAACCTACATCAAGAACTCAAGATATCATGCAAACATAATGAGCAGCAAATGCAGACTTGGGCTACAGCAGGAAATGCAGACTTGGGCTACAGCCAGGTGGATTCAGCCTGAAAATTGATTTATTTTCTATGTTTACCTCATCTAAAACTAGGACACCTCATCTAAAACTGGGATTAACCTAGTAAGAATATATAGTTTCCTAATTATTCAAATTAAATCAACAGAAAAGAAACCATATAGGATTTAGTGCTCTACAACATAGGAACTGGGTTGTATGTCTGTTTTTCCTATATAGTCACTTGAGATTTTGCACAGCTGTTACAGATAGACAATTAAAATTCCACTCAAGTGCATCTATGGAATGGTCAGTCAAGATGGTGGTTGTAACCACACAATCAAACCTTACCCCTTTTATATAAGCATCAATATTCTATGCCTATACAAAGGGCCATGGTTTTGATTGTGTTGCTGTGGCTGTTTACTTCTATGTTTTGATACTTCCTTGGTGGATGATCCTGTTTCCAATGCTACAGGAATTGAATATTTCAGAATCTTTTCCAGACCTTCAGAGGAAGAACTATATATGATATGTTGGTTGCAATTACACAAGCCACTTCATAAGATCAGCCTTATGACCATAAGTGCAAATCATCATTTAGTCTATTTCTTGTTTGGCCAGCAAAATTGGCCTTCATTTTTCTCCCCCCCCCCTTCAACTTGTTTTAATTGTTGAGATTTATTTTGCCGTTCAAAATAATTAATGAATTAGATTGTACATTTAAACAAAAATCCATGCATTAAATCCATAAACTTACATATCATGCTATTCCCTTTACAACCTTATGCAAAATGAAAGAAAGGAAAGGAGTGGAGAAGAGAAGAGACGAAAGGAAATGAAAGGAAAAGAAAGGAAAGGAGTTATTCAATAGACTTCTCCATATCTTTTTGTCCTTGTAAAGCTTATTTGCTCTCATTCATAATCTCTTTTATACATTCTTTTTTATCCTTTAAATTTCTCACTTCTTTCATGAACTCGATCCAAACATGACTTTTCCCTTCTTCTGCTCCCTCTTGACACAATCACTGTTATTTCACATATTTGTTTTAGTGTACCCCTTTCACATTGATCATTTAACACATTTCTTCAGCATCCATCCATTCTTGATCAATCTCTACTTATGTTACTATACATACTTCTTAAGTACTTCATTACCACATCATTCAATTTATGTGTCATCTAACATACTTACTTACTTCCAAAATTGGGGAGAAGCACATTTTACACTCAGCTTTCTTCTCCCTTTCCACAATCATTCATTCCTCACACAGACCATATACTACTAGTACCTTTTTCCTGGCATCTTAAAATTTCTTCCTCTATTTCCCAAAATTCTACCAAGGTGATATCATCATCATCATCATCATTCCCACCCCTACCCCCATCTTGTTCTAGTTTTTAATCACTAAAAGTGTTCATTTCATATTCTTGTTAAATACATCTATATTGGACGACATTAATTTTCAGATCCATGGTTATCATTGCATCAGACAATCTAACATTTGTTCCAAATTATTTAGGTCCTTAGTCAACAGCACACCATCATCCACACAGAAATGTACATGAACATTCACATCCCCAGACACCAGCCAGCATGCCTATACAGAATGATAGAGAGAAAGAGTGGGGGGGAGGGAGGGAGGGAGAGAGAGAAAGAGATTTGCATTAAAAACAGGGAACATCACATATCTCAATCTTATTCCCTGCTCAGGGAATAAGCATTTACTAAACATTATTCACACCCATGATTTATTTTTATTGTACATATGTGTTAGAATTTGAGAACATGCTCAGAATTATTCCATAACTCAAATGAATTCTTGTTATTATATGCTTTCTCCTTTTAACTGTTATTATATGCTTTCTCCTTTCTCCCTCAATTCAATTTAATACCAAATCATTCCATCACCTTTATTTTCAATTACTGTCATTTATCTGGAGAGTTCCAGTTCAGTCCTCTTTACCCACTTCTAGGATATTTTAAAACTGTATTTCAGAATTACTCTGTTTTATTTAATCTTAACTACCCCTTCTGTCTTTAATTCTATGTTCCATATGATCCATTTTTTACTTTCTATGCATATTATGCAGTATCTTTCTTTCTATCTTCTTTCTGCTCAAAAAATTATTCTCCTATATAATTTTTCCTTTTCTCAACCTCTTTCAACCCTTCCTTCCCCCAAGCATCTTTTTCTCATTAGTGTGACTCTGCACACTTCTGTGGCATTCCATAACATAATTCTTTTTTTGTTCCAAGTGCTTTTGCACACTTATTGCTTATATTCATACAAGTAATCCATTCTGTTGAAGTATTAATCTATCTTTTAATATTGTTTTCATAAAGGCTTCATACCTAGTCATCCTGCAATCATGCTATTTTCACATCACTTTCTTTCAATAGTTTGTTTGGTTCCGTATCTATTTTTCCCAATTCACTTTTGGGGTCCAAAATGAATCTCAAAGATCCTTTTTTCAACATGGGCTCTCTTATTTTTATCATAAAAATATGAATCAGTTTTGGTTTTTGATTAATTTCTTTGCCATCTCTGTATACAAATAACATTGTACTTATCTGAAACAAATATTCTTTATTTTCTATGCAGATATTCACTAGCAGTCCACATTCTCTTTCATTCTTGGGTGTCTGAATAGCCAGATGTTTTTTCCCTGTCTTCTCTCATCTCAATCTCATCCATTCATGTAATTTAACAGCATAATTCCCCAGATCACATTTATTCAGAATGTTGCAGGTCTTTCCCAAAACTCATACTATTTTTGTCTATTATTATCAGCATTCACTGAACATAAAGTGCTTGCCACCAACCTATAGATTTCTATTTTGATATGTATGCAGAACAACCCACAACTCTGATTCAGACATTCGGATATCCATGTTAGCTCTTAGAATTAAATCTACCCTGTCACATCTTTTCATGGATTAATAATCTGATCTTTATGTACCTCTATTACATTTCCTTTCTTTCTTTTAGTTTACCAAACCCAAACATATTTTTGTTTCTTTAATTTCATTAAATTAATTCATACTTTTTCTCATTTATTCTTCATAATTGTAAGTTGTAATCTTCTGGGAGCTATACAGGTGAAACTCAAAAAAATTAGAATATCATGTAAAAATTCATTTATTTCAGCAATACAACTTAAAAGGTGAAACTGATATATGAGATAAACCCATTACATGCAAAGCAAGATAGTTCAAGCTGTAGTTTGCCATAATTGTGATGGCTTACAGCTCATGAAAACCCCAAATCCACAATCTCAGAAAATTAGAATATTAGGATTGTACATAGAACAATATCGGACCTCTGAAAAGTATAAGCATGTATACTGTACTCAGTACTTGGTTTGGCCCTTTTGCAAGGCAGTTTACTGGCCTCAATGCACATGGCATGGAAGCTATCAGCCTGTTGCACTGCTGAAGTGTTATGGAAGACGCAGGATGCTTCAATAGTGGCCTACAGCTCTTCTGCATTGTTTGGGTCTCATGTCTCTCATCTTTCTCTTGGCAATGCCCCATAGATTTCCAATGGGGTTCAGGTCAGGTGAGTTTGCTGGCCAATCAAGCACAGTAATCCCCACAGTCAATTGAACCAGGTTTTGGTGGCTTTTGGCTGTGTGGACAGGTACCAAGTCCTGCTAGAAAATGAAGTCAGCATCCCCATAAAGTTTTGTCTGCAAAAGGAAGCATGAAGTGCTCCAAAATCTCCTGGTAGACTGGCTGCATTGACCCTGGACTTCATGAAGCACAGTGGACCAACACCCAGCAGATGACATGGCTTCCCAAATCAACACACAGACTGTGGAAACCTTCACACTGGACTTCAAGGCATTTGCATGTGTGCCTCTCCATTTTTCTTCCAGACTCTGGGTCCTTGGTTTCCAAGTGAGATGCAAAAGTTGCTCTCATCAGAAAAGAAGACTTTGACACACTGGCAACAGACCAGTCTGTTTTTCTTTAGCTTCTGATGTTGTTTGTTTGTTCAGGAGTGGCTTGACAAAAGGTATACCGACATTTGAAGAGCCCATGTCCAGGATCTGTTCCTGTGTGTGGTGGCTCTTGATGCACTGACTCCAGCCTCAGTCCAACTCCTTGTGAAAGTCCCCAACACTTTTTGAAATGGCCTTTTCTTGACAATCCTCTCCAGGCTGCGGTCATCCCTGCTGCTTGTGCACGCTTTTTCATCCATGCTTTTCCCTTCTACATAACTTTCCATTAATGTACTTTTGATACAGCACTTTGGGAACATCCAACTTCTTGTGCAATTACCTTTTGAGGCTTTTCCTCCTTATGGAAGATGTCAGTGATGGTTTTTCTATAGAATGGTCAGGTCAGCGGTCCTTTTCCATGATTGTGATCCTTACTGAACAGACTGAGAGACCATTTTAAAGGCTCAGGAACCCTTTGTAGGTGTTATAGGCTTAATTAGCTGATTAGAGTGGAACACTTTGAGCCTAGAATATTGAACCTTTTCACAATATTCTAATTTTCTGAGATTGGTGGATATGGGGTTTTCATGAGCTGTAAGCCATAATCATCTCAATTATGACAAATCACAGCTTCGAACATCTTCTCGCTTTGCATGTAATGAAATCTATTTCATATATGTTTTCACTTTTAAATATATTAGTTTCACCTTTTAAGTTGCATTACTGAAATAAATGAACTTTTGCACAATATTTTAATTTTTCAAGTTTCACCTGTAGAGGATATCATATTGGTTATAAATATTGATTTGAGGAGTTCTTGGTCATTGGGGTATGGTCATTTTCTTACAGATGTTTCATTACCTAAACTTGGTAATACCATCAGTGCTAGTCTAGGTAACATAATCTGCAAGAAAACAACCAAGCCCAGAGAGCACTAAGGACCCGTTCATGTCAATCTTGAATGATAAATATTCTCCTTTATTGGTAAATATTGACCTCTCCAGTCATCTTGATTTTGGTTAATGGAGGCTTTTGGATAATTGAAGCTTTCACATTATCACTTTCTGTGGTAAAGGTGTAGATTAGGTTATAAGTCATAGAAGTACATGCATCATAGTCAGTATTCTCTCCTAATGGTAAGGACAACACCAGTCATTGGGGCAATATTTCACAGAAATAACTAAAACTTAGATTTATACCAAACATATTCACATTATTTTATACCTAGAGATTAACTTGCTACTGTGTTGTTGACATTCCACCAATTTGAAAGTAATACTTATTCAAAATATCTTACTTCAACATTAAAATAAAACAAATTTACTCTATTTTTTAAAGAGTTTAAACTTTAGTTTAAACCTCAGTATTCATTAATAATTATAAAAGATCATTTCAACAAATGTAAAAAAGTATTAGGTAAAAGTCAAAGTACAGAAAGACTTGATCGGTGCTTGGGTCATGTTTAAATATAAGGTTACAATCACACTTTTTGGGGGCGGGGGGGTAATAGTATGAAAATCATTTCCATGGACTTTTCAGTCCTACAACCATGCAATTCCCTGGGCATCTTCCAACCAAATATCTCATGAAGCCCAGATAAGATTGTTATCACCTATCCAGGTTAAGAAAAAAGGAAAGTCAAGAAAAACTGTATAAGTATCAAATATAAAAACAATGAATCATTTTTTTTTGGAATATATCAAGTTACATTGATTTTTCCTTCAAACAAGACTATTAAAATATTCTTCAAGAGATTCTTGTCTGGTATCTTTTAAATGTATATATACAGAGTTTAATCTAAGAGATACATAAACAAATGACATTTATGATGATTACAATATCAACCTTTTAAAGTAAAATTTAAAAATCTGTTATTGGCCTTTGATTTTCAATGATATAGTCTATTTCTGCCTCTGCTTCTATTGTGTTAGTTTGTTTTATTGTTGTTGTCCTTTAGGCAACCTTTCCATATGTGTTTGCATTCCAGCTGAATGTTCTGCTTTGTGAGAGACACCACAAAGGAAACAATGAGATTGAATTCTTATGAAGCATGAAATGCAGGCCACCGAAAGGTTGTATTTCTTTTAGCCTCCCATAAATGTATTTACATTGATCTTTCAGTGATTTCATGACCAAGAACAGTCTCATAAAGTTTGAAGGTTAAGTGATCTGGCTATGCAGGGTGCTTTTAGTTTTATTTTAACCATGCTGGCAGTTTATAGCCTGTTTTCTCTTTCATTGTTGCAGAGACTGTTAAGAGTATTTATTAAGTTAATAAGGCTGGATTTAGCTGACCCTCTTTTAACAAAAACAAAAAAGAGAGATAAGTACAATGGTCATAAACTTATATATGTACTGGGTTCTATCTTTTTTCTAAAATCTACCTAAAATCTAAAAGAAAAATAGGGATTCTATTGATGGGTAGCATAAATAATTCTTCATTGTTTATTGATTTTTTAAAAGTTCAGCAATGTCAAGTAAGAGAGGAAAGTTAAGATAAAAGCAAAATAGAGGCTGGTTGCACAGAGATCTCCACAGGGATATTAAGAAGGTAAAGTTTAGATCTGTCACTATGAAATTGAAGCCCCACTTTTTCTTTATGTGTATTACAAAATGCATGTTAAAAAGTCTCAGGGCTTTGCTCATTTGGGGTTTTTTTTGGTACCTCCAATACACAGATGTCCTAGTCTATCTAATGTTGTCCTCTTGTCCTCACAGTTGAGGAAACTTTAAAAAAATCATTTTCCAAAATGATACAAACTTCTAAGGGATGAATAAGTTTCAAAGAAATGTCTTGTTTTTAATTCCAAACAAGTGTGAGGCATCAAGGGTCCTTTTTTGTCTATATGCAGTATGTATAATGAATATGTATCTATGTTCCCATGAAAGATTTTGTTGAAGAAGAAAATAATTCCAGATTTTAAAATTTTAATGATTCAAGTGTCTTACAAATTAAGGGCTTTAAGTATTTATTATCTTGTTCAAATCCATCGTCTTTCAAAAAATTCAATAATGTACCTATTTATGGATCTTGTCTTTTCCATGAAAGAAATTAACCTAAAAAACATTGATCCTTCCAGGACAATCTACTGTCTTTGGGTTAAGTCTGGATGGAAGCGCTTTTACTGATCCTGGTATTTTAGGTTATTAAAAAGAATCATTCAGGTGGTGACCAAAGATCTTGGCATATTAGCTTCAGCTCTGACTTCATTCTATTGTCTTCCAAGAAGACCCTGACGCCCTCTAAGAGTTGACAGTATATCCCCCACTGCCTAGAGTGCTATTGGATATTATTGATGTATTGATGAAACCATACCCTGAACAATTAAATGGCTTCTCTCAGCAGCTTTGTTTAGAGGTCAAAAAGCTATAGAGGAGACTAAAAATCCCTGAACATCATAAAGTCAGGAATGAATAGGCTGATCTTTCTTCCCCCACCAAAACAGATCAGAACTACCCATTAAGGAACCATTGTAAGAAAATAACTTCAACCTACAGTCCTCATACCTGGCCCAAAAAGATACTATGGTTGATGTTATCAAAAATGATTGAGGGATCTGACAAGACAAGGGGGTGGGCACACTTCCTCCATGAGCTTCCAATGCAGGTCCCCCAGGAGAATTACCAATGCTGTATCCAACTGAAAAACTGGCTTGAACATTTATATCTTTTTCCTTCAAATCCAGATTCCAAAATATTCATAATTTATACAATTTTTTCTCATATGTTCTAACCCATAACAATTTTCATTATTAAGCGTAAATATCTTCAGTATTAAAATAAAAGCACTATTGAACAAAGCAAAACTGATACATTAACTGATATTAGTTAATGTGCCATTTACATTTTGTGCGAGTCTGTAAGCAGATTTTCTGTAACTCGTTTATTTGAACAAATGGAATTGTATAAATGAAATTGCTTTTAAATTGCAAAGTAGTTCAAGCCCTCCAGAATACTGCTCTTTTGTCATCAAAATATCAAGGGAATAATTATCATTCATTTAAGTACATTTATCTTACATTTGTATATGCACACATTGTTTAAACTGACGATACTATACATAAGACTGTCCTTTATGAGTCAGACTGCCCCTGAAGAAAGATCAAATCCTCTGAAGTGCTTTAAGTTGTTTCAATAAATATCTTGTCTTCAGTTTCCTGTAGGATTTTGTTTCTTTTTCTCAAAATGCTACATCTGAAGCTACCTCGTGAAGTTCTTTGTCATTCATTTTTTAAACCAGATTTCAGAGTAGCCCTTATTCTACACAAGGTAAAGTAAAATACACACAGGTTTTGCATTGTTTTTTATGACAATATATGCATTCAATATCCAGTGTATCACATTATTAAGCAGTCTCTTGACTAATTTCTTGAGTCACTGTTTCTCAAATGGTTTAGTTTTGTAACTGTAATTGAACTTGTAATTGATAGCACAGTTATAGGATGCAATGCTTGCCAAATTAAAGACAAATGTAGCTGTAATAGATGGAGAATGCTTGAATTCTTAATAACCAATATTTCATCTTGTTTGTTTGTTAACAGTTCATGAAGTTTCAGATGGCAGCACTGAGAATTTTCAAAAAACAAAAGATCAATCATAAGATAACCAAAAACTACCAACTTTACATATAGATAAACGTTCTGATTCATCACCTGGTAAAAAGTCTTATATGACTCTTTTTACCAAAGAGTAATGAATCTCTAAAGTAACAGTTCAGTAATAGCCCATATTTACTCTTCAGACAATTATAATTGGCATCAAGTAGGCAATATTAACATCAAAAAGTTCCAAGCTTCCTTGGTCTGAGACACTCTGGATAAATTGCCTTCAACTTCCCTAATTTCCAGCCAAGATGGTCAAATATTATGTTGACTCCAAATAATGAGAGTTAGGTCCAATAAATCTGAACTTGCCAAGTTGGGAAAGACTGCCTTATGGACTGATGATGTTGTGTTGTTGTTTATGATGTTACTTAGTTTGATAATGAAATTTATGCAAGAGAAGCACCAAGCTCAGAGAGCACCAAGACTGGCTTATATATGCAGTTGCCACACAACAAAGTTGACAAAGAAACAATCAAGGGGTCTATGTACAGGCATAACCCATCCCTGAAAATTTGAATTATGAAGTAGTGGTTTGGGCAGTCTTTTTGCATAGACCATGGACCTGAACCCACGTATGGAATGAATGCAATCATGCTGGTGAAAGCTTATGCATGGTAATTTATCCATGATTTCTTTGTGAGACAGAATTCACAACCAGAGGGGTGTCTGTAGGGCATTGTCCAAAAAATTCAAGACAGTAACTCCAATGTAAAATAGCAGGCAGAACAACACACATCAAAAGTGGACAGAACTTTAATTACACTGTTGCAGTTGCCAAGTTGACATATTTGATCACCCCTGTGGACACTCCTGCTTTGCAGATTAACCGAGATAAATAAACTAAACACCTATCCTGTTTCACAGCAGCATTAAAAATCTCCTTATAAAATAAATCTCACAGTATGATATTCTGTTCTAGTGACATTTTTAGTAGTCTGTGTGAGAAGAGTAATCCCAAATTAAAAATATTCATGATCCATGCCATTGTTCTGCTTTCAGATTCTATTATCTTTTGACACAATAACACAATAACTATCATGAGTAAGAAATGCCACCAGCAGAGATGAAAAAGAATCCTGGTTTTGTTTTTGGATTGCCTTGGGATACCCTAACAAACTTATCTTATCAACCTTAAAGCTGGTTGAGCTAGGAAATAAGTATGAGCTTCTGGATTTCATATGCAAATAGCAGACAAAGCTTTTCACTATAATTCTCCACTTCACCAAATATGGTTTCTGAGAAAGGTTGTAAGTTCAGCCTGAAGCTGTGATGCTTCAGTAAGTTATTGAGTAGGTGTATAAGACTTTGTACTTTAGCGTTACTGTGCATTATAGGAGAATTGAATTTCAGAGAACACCAGCAGAACAATTTATCTTAAATCTGAAACTGGATAATGATAGTAGCTGTACATATATGATGTAAAATTTAGGTATATGAACTGAATATATAACATGGTCATGTATAGTTCGGTGGTGGGATTCAAAAGTTTTTACTACCTGTTCTGTGGGTGTGGCTTGTTAGGCATGGCATGGCGTGGCTTGGTGGGTGTTGCAAGGGAAGGATACTGTAAAATCTCCATTCCCACCCCACTCCAAGGGAAGGATACTGCAAAATTCCATTCCCTCCCCACCTCACTAACCCACTTTCCAGCCCCATTCTCCTGTGCAGGGCAACAAAAGAAGACCCAGCCGATCAGCTGGGACTCAGGAGGCAGAGAATAATGGGGGCGAGGCCAGTCAGAGATGGTATTTGCCGNATTTGCCGGTTCTCCGAACTACTCAAAATTTCCACTACTGGTTCTCCAGAACTGGTCAGAACTTGCTGAATACTACTTCTGGTATGGTTTATTAAATACACATTGATACTGTATTCATCTGGGTCTCTCTCTGTCTCTCCCTCTCTCTCTGCGTGTGTATGTATGGTGCATGCGTACATGCCTTTGAATGCATTTGAATCAATATTGGCTCCTGGTGGGTTTCCTGATGCAATTCAAGGTGGTGATTATCAACTTTTAAACTCTTTATGACATAAGAACAAGTTATTGGCCTATTATAATAATTTCTGCCCATCCCATGTACCAGAATGGATGCAGTACACATTCTTTATGTTACACAAAGACATTAATATATCCAACCAGTATGTCTTCTCTTGTCATGGTGCCTACCCTTTGTAAAACCATACTGCTTGAAATTTAGATATCCTTGTCTTTGCTGGCCTATTGTAAACTCCTGGTTCTTCCCATTTGACTACATTGTAGGATGTTATACTTTTTTGTTTATATGTTGGCTGACTTGCTCTGAGCATGTGGGTTGGTTTTTAAATGATTTTAATTTGTTTTCTTATTAGTGGTTTCTCTATTTGTGAGTGCCCAGAGTTATGTGTTGACTGGGTAGTCATATACATTTAAAGATACATAAATAAATCCATAAATCTATATGAGGGCAGAACCTTACTCTTTCTGGATAGCTTCCTCCTCATAGCCCTAGTTCTCTTGTTAGGTCTGGCTTCTATCCACTCATGCTCTAACAAAATTGTAAACATGTTATTGCATTAGAATTTCTTATATACTTTGGGGAGAACCCAAACAAGCAAAATAAAATAGAAGTTGATATCTTTGTTTGCATTTTCTCTTTCGCACAAGAGAAAGCAATATATAACTCCTTGCATACAGAATTAAAGGAATACTATGGAATGGAGCTTCTGGATTGTCATAACCAGCATCTGTGGAATATATTCTTCCCAGTCTATAAAGAGGTTATATACGTTTTCTCTAAAAAGTAAACCTTCAGATAGTCAAAAAGTCAGTTTAAAACCTAAAATTAAAGTGAACTTGGTTTAACCATAATGCTCAGTAAAATAATTGGAATTGTTCCATGTATTTGTGGATATAATCTCATAGTAATAGAAACACTATTTTTAAAACAAGCATTTTGAAAATATCCCAGTGTTTCAAACTATCATAGTAGTAAATCAATTTGTTCATTATTAAACAGTCTGTTTATATAACTATGTTCTAAAAGCTGTCCCATTGCATACTTTTTATTTCTATTTTGAAATAAAATTTAAATTCTAGGCAAGGAAACACGATTACATAATGTATAGTGACATGGTAATGATTGAACAACTATAATAGTTATAATTATTAATATAGTAGCTATTATTTTAATAACTAATTGTGATGATCGCCTAATAATGAATAAATGTCAAATTAATTAACAATTAGTTCTTGTTGAATAAACTAATTAATTGTAGTCCTTTGTATATTATGGGGTGAGGTTGAGGAACAGCTAATATGAAATGGCTAAGATGTTGAACCAGGACCAGGGAACACATCTATCCCCAATATGGGAGGTCACAATCCAGTGCTGTGGGATGTTGCTGTGAAGGAAAAGTGGAGTAGAAAAGTGGAGAAGGATTCAGGATGTCACCTTCAGTTCCTGAAGGAAAGAAGCATACAACTTTAATAAATAAATAAAACAATGGATTGCCAAGCTAATTATCTTTTGAAAGAATTTACATGTATATTTATAGCCATATAACTGTAGCTTGACAGATTTCATTATCAATAAAATTTGTAGGTATGACATTATTCCTCAGAAGTTGAATCTGTATCAACTTTCTCAACCAGAGGTTTGTCATCATGTTGGACTTTAAAACCTGTACAATCCCCACCCCAGTTAGCCTTTTAAAAATTCTTCAATGCTATATTACAAAAAGTCAATAAAAATGATTTGTTGCTTGTGAAGTATTTAGGATAGATCTAATGTGAATATGAGTGAGTTGGCATGAAACCTCCCCTTATTCATGTGCTCTCCAACTATTATCATGTTCTCTTGGATTTAAAACTGAAATAAGATTTACTGAAAAAAATACTTTTTGTCTGAAATGTTTCAGACAATTATAGAACTCTAAGGAAATATTCCTGACCAAGCTTTATTGTTATTATGATTGGATAACTTATAATGTGAACAAGCAACTAAGGTTTTATTAAATAATCATTTAGGCTCTTTTAAAAGCAGTCAATAAGCTTTTTATATATTCAAAAATGGGAAGGAGTGGCAATTTGAAAAAAAGTAGAAAGCATATCTGATTTATTATAACTGTACCACAATATATCAGCATATTTTTCTTTGATGGGTGATTGCTTTGATTTTATATTGGAATAGTTTAGATTTAATTTATCAGCACGGATCAATTATTTTATTTTCCATTGAGAATTTTTCTCAATGTCAGTGAGGTGACCTGAACAGAGCATAACTATAACTGATGCCTTCACTTCCCACAAGGCCTCCTGCTTTGCTTTGTTATAAAGTGAGCTTATTTGAAAAGGGAAAAAAAAGTATGGGAGGGGTAGAATAGAATAGAATAGAATATATTTGTAATATATTAATGTAATATATTACAAATAATAGAATATATTTGTTGATTTGTAATCAATATTAGAATTCAGTTTTATATAGAGCTGAAAGAAATTTCAAAATGTTTCAAAATCAATATCATAATTTTTTTAGATTCAGCAAATTTTATAAATATGAACTTCAGAGAGTAGCATAGGATAACAGAGAAATTACAGTAGCTTTGCCTACTCAAATGTTTTCTAGTGAGACTGAAACATGGTATCATAATTTTCAAATTGCTGGAGGACCCAGTTACTTGCAGAAGGTTCTTGAAATTAGATGGAAGACCCTGTGAAATTGAGTTGAGGACCTTCACTGCTCTACCTGAAAGCACTAAATGTTTTATCAAATGACAAAAATTCTTGAAATCCAGTTTATTTTGATTAAAATCATATGTTTAAATCTCCTATTTACAGTACCTCAGTGGATGAAAAGAAAAGTGCATTTTGGGCTAGATCTTGCTTATTATGTGCATCAGCACAGACTGGAAGAAAATATGAATATGAATATGCAATTAGGATCTCAAAAAATGGAGAATATTACAAAGGACCAAAATCAGCAATAAATGTAGCATGGCAAATAAAACCCTTTTCAAATAGACACTCCCATTTCATAACCTCAAAGGTTTCCAATGGTGAAAAGTATACATGAACTAAAGATAAAAGCATCACAGCTTAACCAATACTATAAAATATCTCATTTCTTTATTGCTTAATAAAAAGGTACTGAAACAACAGTGGTTTAACCTGCCTTAGAAGACCAAAAATGATTTTTTCTAAGAAGGGAGTCTCATTCAAGCTGATTCTGAACATTTTTACTGATGTTTCATGATACAAGCTTTTGAAGTAATTGCAATTTTGCTCACTCAAGCTTCCCAGCAAGCACATCTGAACATGGTGCAAAGTAATTCTATGTTACTGATAACTAAATGTGATCTCTCTATTGAGAGACTATAACAAATCTTTTGTTGGCAGTAAAATGTTAAGTTAACTAAATCTGGCTCTATAAGATGCTTCCTCTTTTTTATTTAACAAAGAAATACCTCTAAGGATGTGCAGGTTCCTTTTTTCACCACTTAAATATTAGGGATGTGCAAATGTTCTTTGCACAAATTGTTCCATGGAATATTTAGTGTTGAGATGTCCATGCTTAAATTGGAATGTGTCTGTGTTTGGTATTTTAATCCATGCATTGGATGAAATAGGGCTGTTTTGTTTTGCCTAGAAATGGTGGTTGCAGAGTGGAGGAAAGCTAAGGAATTGGTGGGTGTTGGAGGGTGTGTGATATATTACCCTGGGACACTGGTGGTGATGACAGAAGGACAGAAAAAAGGTGAGGGACAGATGGAAGTATGCACCGATGCTGCACCGAGTATTATGGAAGAGAAAGAAGACACATATAACATTACTATTTTCATCTTAGCTAGGTTTTGTTTTGTCTGAAACCTAAAACAACTGAGATGCTCTGGGTTTTGGTTTAACCAAACCATGATCAATCTGAAATGGTTCAGCAGAACTTCTGGAATATGATGATTTGTTGCAGAGATTCAAAGCAAAGCATTCCCATTTCATGGACACACATAGCTGTAACTGAAATTGCTCCAGGGGACAATATTTCCATCTTTAAGAATAATGCACCAAAACATAATAGTTCATTGGAGGTTTTCATTGCAAGAGTGAGAATTCACATAGCTGACATGGCAAACAGTTGCTCTGCATCATGAATAAGGTAAAATCTATTATAAGTCCTGTATCTATGTCTTTATCAGTTCATTACTTAATTTTCCCTAGAAGCACATTTTGGGTATTATAAGCAATTGTAGCAATTGCTTTTAGATGCATCAATTACAGACTTCCATCTTCATAAAAATCAACTCTCTGTTTTGCCTAATCCCTAACACTCATTATCTAGTTGCCTTCGATTGAATACTACATCCATGCTGTTATCCCAAAAGATTTTCCAAATATTTTAATTATAATTTAACAGATTCTTTCCTTGTCTCTTTTCAGGAGAAAAGTCCTAGATCCACCCAGCCACCATCAAGAAAAGAAAAGAAAAAAGCAGCAGTCATACTTATATATTTGAGAAAGAGAGGGATGTTACTTGAAAATAGGAAAAAAGTTATTTCAGATTTAGATGAATTAGATAATAAGAATATTTGTCCTAAGAAGTTCCCCCCACCCCGGTCGAGACCTAGGAATGAAGTGTTATTAACAGAATGGGGAAAAATGGAAACTGTTGTTGATAATGTGATGCAATTAATTATCCAAGGAACACAGGACAAGTATCTGCTTTTAAATATAATAGCAAGAGGACTTTATAACTGGATCTATTAATCAGCAGACCTCTGGATGCCTCTTATCTGTATTCCAGGAGTCTTTTTAGCCATAATGCCCAAATTCAGAAAAGGGGCCTCCTGCAGTGACCAAAGAGGCCAAATTATCAATACTGATTTCTGGATTGCTGCATTGGGGAGGGAAAGGAATGACTGTGAGCAAGCACTGCAGCACTGGCCAGAACCTAACGGCTCCTGACTGCTTGTATTAGCATGTGCAGCTGCTGTCTGATGCCCTACCCTCAGGAATAACAAAGCCCTCTTCCACCAGGTTGGAAAACAGAGCAATATTTAATGAAAGGGCATCTGTGGGCATCCATATTAATTCTGAATGAGTCTAGGAGGACAACATCTGTGCCAAGGCTTTTGTCTCCTGTAAGCAAGTGCAGGGAAACTGATGTTTTCTTCAACTGTGCCCTGATGAGTTATGGGTGGGTCAACTTAGTAAGTTAGCATTTTGAGAATACACCTCTTTCCTATATTTTCTTCATGCCTAAGGAAGAAGGGAAGTGATTTTATTATTGTTATTGTTACTATTATTTTTAAAAGTCTGCCAAATGTCTGCTGTTCTGATAGCCAGTCCATTTCTCTTCTGCGCTTCCTGAGAATTACCACACCCTTTACTGCAGTATCACTTTTCTCCGCGGGCTTTATTGTAGACTCAGGGAAAATAAAATAAAATAAAGGCTCAAGAGAAAGGGGTTGGAGGGAGGGGGGAAATGAGACCATTTCAAGCATTTGCACTTTGCAAAGCTCGGCTAAATTGGAGGATTCGAGGTAGGATCTTGATACCCCTTGGTAAAGCAGCGTGGGTTATTTTGACACTCCCAGACCTGCAGTCCCGATTCCTGGAGAGCACTCCGGCGCACCGCAACCTTTCCCTGCTAAGATGCGAAGGGCGGGAGCGTGCAGTCCAGGGGTGTGGTGGAGGTTTATTGAGTCTGCATGGAAAAATAAAAATGACAATAAAGGCGGGGCGCGGGGGGGGGCGAGGTTAGAGGGAGGAAGGAAGCGCGAGCTTTTGCCTCTAATCCGAACCAAAATGAGACCAAACTCCGCTTGACAGGCATTGTAACGAGTAGGCGATTGCTGTAAGAAGAAATGGAAGAGGAAGAGGAGGCTAATCCAAGTGACCTACTTCAGGGCGCGCTCCGCGCGCTCGCACACACAACACACACACAGACACACACAGACACAGACACACACACAGACACACAGACAGACAGGCTGCCCACCGGTACCAATGGATGCAGCAAAGCAGCAAGAGCATTCGGAAAAATCAGCGACGGTGCCACGGAAGAAAAGACATCTAGGGGAAAGGCGGAGTATTTGCTTTTGATTGTCCTCCGCTCCTTCCGTGCGGTCTTTCTCGGCGTGGAGGCCTCGGGTGAGGTGGGGCGTGTAGGGGTGGTTGGAGAGAGAGAGAAGGAGTGAGGCAGATTTGTTCACCCCTGTGAGGCGTCTGGCGAGAGATGGCGAGGCGGTGCGCTCGGCGAGCGAAGATGGGTGGGGTCGGTCTGCATGTGTTGTCTCTGCTAGCTTGGTTCACTGGAATACGGGGTGGTGCGTTCCACTAACTAGCAAGTTGTCGGTGTTCGGCGCTGGGAACGCCAATGGGTGTAGTTTCCGGCGACAGCAGCGAGCCTACACAAAAAGCCTTGCCCGCCAACGCCGCCCCAAGACCCTAGGGCTTTGCTGCCGAGAAAAAACAAGTCATCACGCCAGCAATCCCCCGTCCAAAGGATGTGGCACCACAAAAACGCAACGCCCCGCCGCTACATAAAGGGCACACTGCGAATAAAGCTGGCGCGTCTTCATAGTCTGGGTCCCGACCTTCTCTGTGCTAACAAACGCTTCGCCAAAGGATAATGTTTGTCTGTGCTGCAATGCTATCTTCGCATTCGGTGGCGGGTCGGGGTTGGTATGGGTAAAAGGTGCGTGCATTTGAGTAGAGTCCCTTTCCGCTCCCGCGCTCCCCCATCCCACCCCCGATACAGAAAGTCGCTCGCTCTGGATCTGAAAAAGGACACGAAGCGACTGGGGAATCAGGAGGTCAGAGCGAGCGATGGGGAGGCTGAAACGAGTCAACCCCCAAAACACGCCACAAGTTTACTCTTTGCTCGACGTTACCCCGGCTGTCACAGGCTGTCTTCCAGAAGAGTATTTTCTAAGCCCCCCGCCCCACCCCCCACCCCCTCCAAAAATTACCCCCCGTTTATCCGACGTTTAAATCGAAGAAAACGGGACTCAGATTTAAGTCGGATGACCATCCAAGGACTTCTGTTGAAATGATCAGGCTATTAAAAAGATCGATTTTTTTTTTTTCAAAAAAATTCAAGTAAGCATAGACTTTAAGATCACGACTGCTTAGCCCTCTCCCGATTTGGCTTTTCGGGATAGGATAATAATAATAATAACATAATAATAATAATAATAATAATATAAAATAATAATAATAACAAAAGATGATGATAATAATAACAACAACAAACAATAATGATTGATGATAATAATAAATGATAAATATAGTAGTGTAATAATAATAGTAATAATAATAGTAATGATAGTTAATAATAATACTCCTCTTTGAGAAATACAGCACAAGGACAGCAGAAAGGACAAGGTTTGAGGAGAAGAAGGCTTTCCGCGCCACAAAGAAAACGCTCTGCTTCCTTACCCATCGCAGTTTTAGCCATGTAGGTGCTCCAGAGTCCGAGGCTGCCGAAAGGCAAAGAGGTCCAACTACAGCAGTGGGAGAGCGCGCGCGCGAGGAGGACTTAAGGCACTGAGGTCAGCAGAGCGGGCTAGCGCAGAAGGAGCGAGAGGCAGGAGCCCAGAATAATTATCATCTCCTCAGCCCAAGCGATTGGCTCGAGAGGTCCCTGACATGACTCCCGCAGAAGCAGATTTCTGAGCATTAATATTGATTTGTCTGTGGTGCTGGAGTACAAAGGGCCAGAAATGCAGTTTGAAATGGAAGTTGGGCCCCGGGAAGGTGCTGCGGTCCCCCCTTTACTTTCCGCTTTGATGTAACATTCCATGTCAAGAGCTTAATTTCCTACTAGGAAAAAACAAAACAAAAAAAAAAAAAAAAAACCCCAAATCAAACCAAACCAAAAAACAAAAAAACCCACCATTGGTCTTGAAATCTCTGGCTGTTGCTAGGTGTAAAACATGCACAAATGCATTCTAAGACAATATTGTGGCACTAACAGAAATAGGAGGGGAAGTGGGAGAATTTAAAGGCTGTTTGTTTTCCTTTTATCCACTTTTCATAATGCAGATGCTTATACAGTATCTATATATAGATACTTATACATTTTATATATAAGTATTCTATACTTATATATAGCTTATATATTTGTGGCTGAAATGTTAGTTAGTTTTTCTATGAACCCAGTACTGCAGAATTTAATTAAGTTTGGATATAGACTGATCACATTATTTCTTAACACAAACATTCAGTGCTTTTTTCTTCTCTTTCTATTATGACTAAGGTATGTGATAAAATCATTTTTTAAAAAATGCATGGGGGATTTACTTTCAGTAATTTAGACTTATAACAAAATACAGAATAATTGCTTTCACATTTTGTCTGTCTGTGATCATGACAAGTTGACATTTTTTCATCTGGAGTACAGAGAACTAGTAATTATCATCAAGCTCAGCTAGCTGGGTATGAATTTGAAATATTCCTTCTTGCCTTCTCCTTTCAACATTAAACCAATGAGGGGTTACTGTAGAAAGGACTAAGATAGTGCTGTTACTGAAGTGATTTAAATTGTCTTTTGCTTTGAGACCCATACATCCCTAATATATTCTGATTTAACATGTTCACCTAACATACCCTTCTCTAGCTCAAGAAATGAGAAAGATACTTTGTCACAAATAACTACAATGATCCAAGATCAAAATGGGAAACCTCTCTTTTTGTCAAGAGAGTTGGTTTGGATTGTATGTATATTGAGAGTTGATGAAGCTGAAACTAAATAGGGCTGAAGTAACTTCAGCCTTGCTTTCCAACATGATCTTTTCATAACTCTTTCTGGTATCATCTAATTTCTTCTCTTCCCTCTTGAGATAAGATTTCTTCAGAGTAGACACATCATCCATGACCATTGAAAAGAAATATTGGATTCATACATGCTTCCAAATGCAATCCTCAAAGAAATAAGCTATCATTTCCAGACAAAACATATTAGCTATGCATCCTCTTTCCTATTAAATATTGCCTCAATCTTGAGTGGATTATATAAAACCTGGGTTACATGACCCTATTGTAGATTACTCAAGAAGTTTTGAAGGTAGGGAATCTCTATTGGGATCTTTAAAAATGGGAATATATGACTTCTAGCATTCTCTGAAGAAATTTATCATGATATGGCCATAACTGGGAATTTGATATCCATAGATACTTCACATGGTTTTTTTTTCCTTTTTATGGCCATGTACTCCTTTAATTCAGGATAGAGTCAGGGCAACTGAATGGAGCTGAGCATTTACTGGCCACCTTTCCTGACATCTATGTGGAGTTTACAGCAGATATTTTCTCTTTATAGCCTGCCTGACAGAAAAACATCTGTTGCTGTCTAGGATTGAATCGCAATGTCAACCCCTTCCAAGTGATAGGCAAGCATCTCACATTTAAATTTGCATGATCTAAACTAATCCTTGCCCCTACTTTTACAAACAAACAGAGTTGGAAGAGGAAAATATTTGAAAGTGCTTGGATCAGCTTTCCCAGTTTGATAGCATTCAGATCACTAGGAGTAGAATTCACAAATCATTAATTATTAGAATTGTAATCCCTAAACATCTGAAAGGCACTCAGTTGGATTAGGCTGACTTTAATAGTTAAGGTCCAATATTACAAAATGATGCAGCAAGTGCCCATCACTTCAACAGGAGCTTACATCTTTGCACCCCTCTATGTTATACACAGAGCTCTCTTTGAATCAGTAGAGGAAACCCCAGTGTTGTTCACTGCAGAATATTGATGTGAAAACATGCTTCTGGTGATAAAAACCTGTTGTACTTAATAGGGCTTTTTACTGACAACCCATTTTGGTAAAAAGAGAACAATAATCAGGCAAGATAGGGGTTTCTATTTAGCCTATGGTGAGTAACAGATGGGCATTGTAGTTCAAAATATCTGAATGCTTCCTGTCCCTAACTTAAGCAAATGGAATAAAAACTGGCTTTGAAGAATCAAATTGTTGTTTTAGTGTAATGAATGTATTAATGCTTATGAAAGTAATCAGAATTCATATCTTCACACATTTTGAGGAAATTTTCAAGTATACTGTAATAAGTTCCTTGGGTATAAGAAAAAATAAATTGCTGAGAAATTAGGATTAAAATCCAAAGAGAATATTCTAAAATGGGCAACATTTCAGTTGCAATGATACCATCTTTAACTTAATTGCTATGTTGGGAAAATGGCTCACTAAATTTTATTTGAGTTTTTTGTCAAATCCTTCCACTAAAATATAAGGTAGAAATCCAATCACCAAACAAATTGGCCGCAGTAATTTATTTGTGATTAGGAATTGCCATCCAGAAAGCCAAAATCCTGGAACTGTCCTTGGTACTGAAAAACCACGTAGGTTTTCCAGCTGTTACAATGCCAATTAAACTGCTCAGCTGAAGTGTTTACTTATAGCAAATAAGAAAGCCTGTCTCACCCTACTAACCTAAAACTGGCAATGAAATGATGAATCAGGGTTTGAGTGTGAAATGTATATTACAGATAATTAAGAAAGCAATAGTAAATAAAAGTCTAAATGTAAGGTGGAAAAATGCAAATAAATAAAATAAAATAAGAAGTTTAACTAATTCTTTATAATTAAAGGGTACAAAGCTGAGGCTTTTAAATGTGGCTGTAAAAATCTTCAAAGCGGTGGTGATAGCTCATCTATTATAGTCCCTTGGTAGAATGGCATAGATCAGGGATGTCAAACTCAAGGCCTGGGGACCAGATCCAGCCTGTGGGGTGCTTAGATCTGGTCTGCAGGGTGCCCTGGAAACAGTGAAGGATTGGCCCATGGTGCCTCTGCCAGCAAAAATAGAGTTCCATTTTTGCTGGCAGAGGTTTGCAGGAGGCTGTCACAGCCAAAAACAGAGCTTGGGAGCCCATTTTCACTGGCAGAGCACTCAGGCTACAGATACCCCCAACACAAGTGAATTTGATCTAGCCATACACACCTTGGCCATGCATACCCCAGCCCCCCCAAAGTCAAACACAACCCTGATGCGGCCCTCAATGAGTTTGACACCCCTGGCATAGATGCTAGTCTTAGAGAATTAAAAGAGTTGATGGAAGATTGGCCAAGCTTTAATGTTACACAGGGCAAAAGTGAGGACGAAGACCTTCCACAAGATGTATTAGGTGCAGCTAGCAATGCCCTTTTTTAAAATTTAAAAGTCTTGACAAATAAGAGAAATAACTGACATGAACAAAATTCAGATGAGAAGAAAGTGAACAGGAATACTAGAACTGAAGTCCAACTAGTGAAGTTCTACTGTAGCAGATTAAAACAGAGAAAAAGACATACTTTATCTGGTAATTTTTACATCTAAAACAATATTTTGTTGAGTAGGTTATTAGACAAGAAGCTCCTTATAGGTTTTCCATAAAACTCTTATTAACTTCTGTCAGGACAAAATGCAGATCTCAATGGACCTTTTTTCTGAATCTGTAGCACTCATTAGATCTTTTTATCAGCTATTTTAAAGTTGGGTCTTATTTGGATAAATATTGCAACTTCTCATGTTAGTATGATCTGTCTTTTTTACACTTATGCCTAAGGAAAATGATATCTGAAAGTAGAAAAAAGAGATAAAACAGAGAAAGTAATTCTCATGCTTAGTATTTGTTTATTATCAAATTGAAAAGTGATTTTTTTAAAAAATCTGAATATATTGAAATATTGGTGTTATAACTATGTGTCAAGATAATAAGTCTGATTGTTTAGTTATATATTTTGTGATATGTAATTTTGCATGCCCTGAATATACCCACATAAATATGGATATTAAAAATTAGGATATTCAATTTAAAGTCTCATAAAAATAAACATTTATAAAATATTATAAAAATATGAATCTCCACAAACTCTAATGCCAGCTTACAAAGATGCATGAAATCCCAGAACAGTGATTTTCTTCTTTGTTTTTTTCACTGAAGAATGGTGGGAATGAAAAGGACAAGGTGAGACAAAAGAGAGAAGGGTGTCTCTCCCTGTGGCTCTTAAATAGTTCATTAAATTTCCATATTTGAAAAGAAAATGAGGCAGGAAAACAGGCCACATTATTAACTTGTCAGATCAAAAAAACCCAGCTCCTTCAGGAAACAGGGAGGAGGTTCAGTAAGTGTCATAGAGATTTCCATCACCAAAAATAGTCCCAAGAAATTATATGAGTATTCATTATTTCAAATCTTTAGTGTATCAATTATTTATGAGGAGTTGTTATTGGGCTGTCTATGGAGCACTCACTGAATTTTTCTGAGTGGGGTTATGCAAATTATAGAGGAAGAGCAAGTTAAATTTCAGAATGTGACATGTGAATTGCCTGTTTTCTGTCAATTATTCTTTTAAAACTTGAAGTAATACAAGTCCATCCATCCATCCATCCATCCGATATTTTAAAATATTTACTTCTTAATTCAATTATTTTTAAATCATTTTTTAAAATGATTTAAATTTTCCATCCTGCTTCACTTGAAGTTAACTCAATTATGGCAGCTCTTCAGCACCCAAAACCCTTCCAAAAATAAGAAATTTCCTTAAAGGCCCAGAGGTTAAAGATATTCTGTTTCTTAGGAGCCAGAGAGTGGAGCAGCTTCTCAAGCTTCTTGATAACTCCATCATTCACATTTCATCTGGGTGGGAATTTCTCGTATAACCTTCCTCAATGAAAGCACAGTGTGGACCAAATTTAACCAAAGAAAGTGACATCCAAGTTCCAAATTCTGAGTTAGGTTTAAAGTTAAATATCAGGGTTTTAAACTGGACCTGGAAGCAAATAATGTAGCAATTCTGGCACTGGTGTAATATTAATGCAAGTGAAGAAATCAGTATTAAGATACTTCTTATGGATATAAATAGTTTAAGCAGCAGGATAATTCTGTATGTTTTGAAAAAGAAAGGAATCTAAATGATTATGAATATGTGTTTGAACTAACAGTATTTTTATTTGTTTGTTTATTTTGTTAAACAATTATTAGATAACAGGTATAAGTATAAACATGGTTATAAATACATGAAATGGATACAAATAAGAAAAAAAAAGAAACAACAGGACAGGGATGGTAGGCATGTTTTGGTGCGCTTATGCACGCCCCCTGTATAGTATAGTATAGTAGGCATTATGTGTATGGTCATTTCAAATAATTGGCAATTTATGTTATACATGGCAACTGCAGTGAGATTATTAAATGCATAAAGACTGAGAGGTTCTGAAATATCCATAATGGAGGAATGGCTGGTGAAGATTTGCAGAGATGGAAACAATGACTTCTTTGATCAGGAAAAAGACAGTACATTTGGTAATGACTGAAAATCTTTTAAGGACTTTTTGCTGAAAATCTTCGAATATTAACATCTTGCTGGCAAAAACAAAAATGGGTTCAAATCTTTGAAATTACTGATGATCTATTAAAGGATAAATTGCCAGACAGGGTCTATGGTTTGATCCTGCAATGGCATTTTTAAAAAAGATTTAAATAGCATTTTTGTATTACATAAGTGTACATTACATAAGTGTAATGTAAAATAAACAATAGCCACAATATGCAGCTTGTGAATTAATAGTAATTATGATAAATCTATATATGCCCTACCTGGTTCTTGTTTTTCCTTGAGAAAGTATCTATTACAATAAAACTTTCTTCAAATATTATCTTTCATATATTATAACTTAGATGATGCTAGGAATACAGAAATCATTGTAGATCTAGTGAGAAACAGGTTTGAAAACACTTTCTTAAACACATTCCTAAGCAAGCAGTCTATTACACATTAGATCAGTATATGGAGTTTTATCTCAATTCTGTACTATCTGCTATGGTTTTCAATTTGTTTCCTTGGTACTTTCCAGTTGTTGAATTATTTAAAGGCCTAAATGATATAGGCATGAGGAAGATGTCTTTATTCCTTAAGAACCTCTCTAAATATTGGTTTAATCAAATGAGATCTTGCTTCATGTACTAACATAATTGGAATATGACACAAAGAACTATTTGTTATAATGATTAGGGTTATATCTCTGGAAAATTCAGAGAAAAAAATTGCAAAAAAAAATTGTAAACAAAAAAACAAAAAAAATTGTTTACAGAACTTTTGCTTTGCTTTTACCTTCATTCAGTTGTATCCTTGGATATAGAGCAGAAGGCGAGAAAGAGAAGAATTATTTAATATTTTGCCTGTTGCTATTTTCCCAGAACCCAGAAGTTCAAAAATTTATTTGTTCATACATAACATTTCATTTTAACTTGATAAAATATTATGCTTCTCTTACATTTCATTTTTTTCTTTATAAAAACAGTTCCCAGGCTTATTTTGTAGCATGTAGAAGAACCTTTCTGAACAGGATTACTATACAGATCCATTTCAGCAATTTTTGTTCTTTTTTTCCCTTTAAAGAAAACTAGAAACATAGAAGACACACATGGGAGAAGACAGGATGGAATGCTCAAGCACTTTAAACACTTAAGGACCAAAGAGTTATAAATAAATGGATTCCAAAGTTGAACTACACAGTCTTGTATTGAGAAAAATGTCTAAGAATTCAACTAAATTAGAATCTAACGAGTTACTAGCTTTACTTTGTGCAGAACATATTCCCTCAGCTGTTTCTGTAGGCTTTTGAAGGCTTACATTTCAGTGTGATAATAATGGCCAGAAGGAATGAAGCAACTGCTGTAAATCATAAGAAAAAAGATTCTCATTAAGTTCCCAATGTTGAAAAAGACTGCAAGCTGTTACTATTATGAACTAGTTCAAAAAACCAATTAAAACTGTAACTCACTAATCTAAAAGAAAAGAAGAAGAAAAGGAATGAGTTCTATGCCCATCTTTAGAGTTTATATGTTGGCAAAATAATTATATTTTAATTGTGTTAAGATTCTCATTTCATATTGAAATGAAAAAAAGCCCTATCATTTTCACAAAAGCCCTATCATTTTCAATTATTTACTTCTTTTGTTTAATTATTGCAATTCAGCTCTTCTTGCAAATAGCTTGATGAACACTAATGGATAAAGGTAAATATGTGATGTGACAGTTTCCCCTTTATTAGCACTAGCATCAGGATGTTCCAGCAGAAGGATTGGGGGTTTCTTTTTTTGGAAATTGACTGTTGGAAGTAGTGATGTACAACAGCAGAGAACAACTGCTTGGGAAGGTAGATAGTAAGAATACAGTAGTAAGTCAATAGTAAGTTTTGCTCTGCTTTATTTTGTTATATCCTTGGAGATGAATGTATTTTTCTTGTTCTGTCATGGTAGTGAGGTGATTATAATATTTTAAGACCTCTTAGGAAAGGGGTGAGGTCAATAGTAGACAGTCTAAGGTTAAAGTTTTTGGGGTTTGGGGAAGAAACCACCACAGAGTCAGGAAGGTATTCCAGACATTGACCACTCTGTTTGCTGAAGTTGTATTCCTGCAATCAAGTTTGGTGCGCATTAAACTTGAGTTTGTATCTGTTGTTTGCTCTTGTGTTGTTATGGTTGAAGCTGAAGTATTCATTGACAGGTAGAAATATGCAATGTATGATTTTATATAAACTATACTTAGATTGGACGCGATGGCCAGCGTAGTTTCTAGGTTTTCTAGGTCTAGAAATTCAAGTCTGGTGGCATAAGGTATTCTGCAACAAGTAGAGGAAATGAGAACTCTTCTTGTGAAGTATTTCTGGACTTTCTTGACTGTGTAAATATTAGATACGTAATGTGGTTCCAGACTGATGAGCTGTATTCAAGTATAGATCTAGAGCATTTTGTATGCTCTAGTTATTTAGTGTAATATTACCAGAGAAAAAACTACGTAGGATTAGTTAACAATTCTTAACGGCTTTTTTGGCTATGTAGTTACAGTGGACTCTAGCACTTAGGTAATTTGAGATGAGTACTCCAAGATCCTTGACAGAGTTTGGATCATCAACAAGGTTTACTATTCAGCTTGCATTTTATTTTCTGATATTTTTTTTGACAAAATGTAGGACAGAGTATTTATTTGTTGAGATTTGAAGTTGCCATTTGTTTGACCATTCTGATACATAGTCAAGTTAATTTAATTTAATTTAGCAAGTTAATTCTGTCGGATTCTTCCAGAGGTTTATTTACTGATCTTTTATATTACCTATTGACAGCCCTTCTCTCTTCAAAGTGTTGCTACATTTTTTATTTTGTTGCTTACTGAAGGTACATGATTTCATGTTGCTCGTTAGTTGCAAGGCAACTATTTTAATATGTATTGCAATCTATTTACTCACCAAAGTTTGGTTATTTGAAAATTCTAGAAAGGGAATGTTACTTTCCATTAGAACATTCTACCAGTGGAACTCACCTGAATTACCATCACAATTAGTTAGATTTATGTTTTACCTTTCCTCCAATTGCTCCTGGTGGCCTCCAGGGGATGTTGTCATCTAGTCCACACCAAAGCAATCCAGTTGAAGGAGGCTGGACTAACTGAAAGGCTCAGAGTTTTCTAGGGTTTTTTTCTATGACGCAGGATGATTTTATGTTTGTGGCTCTCTGGCAGGAGTCCAACTTTAAATGTTTGACAATATCTTGACTGTCATTGTAAGGATCCTATGTTTCATTTGTTCATAATTATACTTTTTCTTCTTTCAGCATTGCCTTTCAAGATTAACTACTCTTAAGTAGGACAGAAACATAATTTTTTAGTGTTTTCAACACTGTGTTTTCGTTCGATTTATTTAAATACTTCTATGTCCTTTTCAGTCATGGATCTCCAACTCTTGATTTATGTAATACATTTATTTATAATTAAAACAGTATTTTTAAAATATTAAATAATAATTTATTAAATTTATAGGTCGCCTGACTATTGGGGGGAAAAATCTGATAGTAGACATCCTTTGATTAAATGATTTATCCTAATTACATGTTGCTGGAACAGAATCATCCATTTATTAATGATTGCCAAATTTTTCATGACAGCTAAACACATCATTAATATCTCCAATCAAAAATGCTATTTCACTATATGATAGTCTTAAGATTTTCTGATTAACATTCAGTGATGAACACTGTATAATGAGACACATATATTTATTGAATGTCAAGGCCCTGGGTACCACTTAAATTGATAATTGTGGAATGAAATCTTTTTTAAATAGTGGATGTTGTAAAATTATTAAAAGGATGGGAAAGATAAATGGAACATATATTTTAATGATTATTTTTCTCATGTTGACATTTACCTGATAGCCTAATTCTTATTTTAATATTAGACTTCCAAAAAGAAAGCATTGGAAAATAAAAAAAAATGTTATATACTAATATGAAATATAATATCAGTTCTTAACAATCTTGTTCTTCCAAGATAAATATAGTCATGCTGAAATTAAATATAGTAATGCTGAAATTAAATATTGCATCAAATTTACCTTGTACATATGTTGTTGATGCTATTTCTATTTGAGACTAAGATTTTTGGAGCTAAGATATTCTGAATTCACCCAGGAAATTGATTGTCCAATTTGTTATGTTCCTAATTTGCTTCCTGGTCTGAGGCATGAGTTAGCAAAAATAGTGATCCATTCTTATCAGGAGAATGTATCCTTATTAGGACCTTAAAATCAGCAAGACAGCTTTTCTTTGAAATAGTATGAGTTATATGCTTAGTAAAAGTGATATCATGTTTAGGTACTCACTGTATATATTTAATAATATTTATCACTTAAATACTCTGTACCATATATTTAAAGCACAGAGTTTTTCTTTTCAGTTTTATTGAGCAGTATTTATGTCTGCACTGTATAGTTACTTTCAAATGCATTCACTGCACAAGTATGAGTGTAAGTGGTATTTTACTTATAATACTTAATTATATTACTTCTTCAAATAATTTCAAGCCCAAAGTCCCTGCACATTTTATTTTTAGAATTTCGCTATGAATTGGATTGTGTTGAAAGATTTGATCTATCCAATTTATTTCTATAAAAACAATATAGTTTATTTGTTTTTTTACTTAATGAGTTGTTAACTCTGCTACTGCACTTTGTAAGCCTTTGACTTTGTTAAATAAACTGTGATTGAACAAGTAATGTTTAAGAAAATGTGTAAACCCAGCAAATGACTGGCTCAATCTTATCCTAATGAATTTCAAGCCTGGATTAGATTTGACCTTGGGCCTCTGTTTCTGCTTTAGGCGCTCACTACTTTCAGAGGTAAAAAAGAGTTTTGTATCTCATTTTTGTCACACACTTGATGACATAATTACAATTATCCTTCACTTTAAAAAAAGGTGAGGAAAATATTTTTCTCAATACATGAGATCAACTATTAGTGCATACACAGAATCATGATTCTAAAATGATTACAGGGATAGATCATGAAACTGACCCTGGAATTTACCTTTTAGGAAAATTCAGTTAAATAATTGAATATGACCTTATTAATACTGCTATTGTTGATTAATTGACTGATTATATGCCATCAAGTTAGAGTCATATTTTAGTGATCAAATAGTTGGATTTCCCCATGACAATATGCCCCTAACTTGGTAAGTCAGGTGCCCCTTTCACCAAACTAACTAAATATATCTACCTTGCTCTTGGTTGTCCTCTTCTGTGTAATTTCATCTTTTCCAGCATTAGAACTTTTTCAAGAGAGATTGTAGGATAATTTGATGCTGGTAATTTCTTCCTCAAATGAAAACCTTAGATTGATTTGTTCAATGAGCCATTTGTTTACTTTTTTGGCTATTCATGGTATTTTTAGGAGCCTTTTCAAACATCAGAGTTCAAAAGTGTCAGTGTGGTTCCTATATTGCTTTTTCAAACAAAATTTTGCTTCCAAAAAGTATCACAGGAAATACCATGACTTGGATAATTCTGTTCTTTACACGTTTAGAAACATCACATCATCTGAATATATTTTCCAAGTGCTTAATTACTGTTAATTTCCTATAAGATACTCCACTGATTAGTACAAAATACAACATGAAGGAATTCTTGTTAACATCATTCCTATCCTATTGACCTGCTTTGAGCAAAGAAGGGAATTGATTACAGTGAGATTATTATTATCATCATTATTCAATATAAAATTTGGACACAAAATTACCACTGCTCTTCTGTTCTTTTGGGCGCACAATTCCAATGTTAATAATCTTATTACAAGTATTTCCTTTTTAGGCCACCTCTTTGGAAAATAATCTTGTCTGTTTTCTCTTTCAAAGAGATGCATTTGGTTAATATCTCAAATATATTTTCTATGCAAAGATTGCTTTCTGTGGAACTGCTTGATAAGTTTCTTATGGTCCACGGGTGGTAAAATAATACTTAATGTTTTGGGGGGCAACAGATGGGGTGGGTCAAGATTGCTGCTGGTATGATGAATACAAAATATAGGAAGATGATGCACAGTAAATGATGTTATCACATACATGGACAATGTTTTTTTTCCTCAAAAGATGGAATGGGACCCCCTCCACAGCCAGCTTGTTGTGGCCAACTTGTCATGGGACAATTGAACAATTCAATGTAATTATTTAAAATAATTTTTTAAAAAATTGTCATTCACATTTCATTTTGTCCCTTCTTTTGTATCCTTTCTTTAATGATTCTATTCTATCATGTCTTTGACATCAGTGTACCTCTTGTCTCATGGCAAGTTGTCTCATGGCAAGTTGTCTCGTGGCGAGTTGGCTGTGGATAGTTGTGTCATGGCGAGTTGGCTGCAGCAATTTGGCTGTAGCAAGTTATCTACAGTAAGTTGGCCAAAAATAGGCTGATTGGTTGGAAGAGGTTTCTTTCTTTCTAATTAACAGGATTATATTCTAAGGTTTATTCAGTTTGTTTTTGAGATTTGAATATCAGAATTAAGTGTATTGCTCCATATGCATTTACAGTACAATGAGTGAAATGGGCAGCCAGAAGATCAATTTCTATAATAGCAGTCATAATTTTTTAGTTTAGTTTACTTTATTAGAATTAGAATTAGAAGAACTTTATTGTCATTATACAAGCACAACGAAACTGTGGATGTACCCCAGCAATTGTTCGCAATACAATAAAACAAAAGCACTTAAAAATGAAGATAAGAAAGATAGAGTACCCACGTCTCCATTTGCAATCTGAGAGGAGATACTCTATCTCCTCTATACTCTATACAGAGTGGTACTCTATCTTTCTTATCTTCATTTTTTTCATTCTTCATTGTCATTGCACCTCGTACAACGAAATCAAACACCATCTTCAGTGCATATCATGACCATGAAAATAAACACAAACATCCTTCACCCTTCACACACTGAACTAGAAACCCCCTGACACCGCACCAACACTGCACTATACAGCAGAATTCAAAAGAGCTACTGCCCTTGGATAGAAGCTATAATTTCTGCAATCAAATTGGCATGGATCTTACTTAGGCAGTGCTAGGATGTCATTTTACAAAATATCACTACATCGGGTAGTTAATATTTGTTAATAGATCTTCTATGGATGCTAATTTTGCTCGAGAAAGGAGTTCTGGAAGCTGTTCTGATTTGAGTTTCAATAACTAAATGGCTTTAGTTCATAAATGGCTATATACCATACATAAACCATTCATAAATAGCTATATACCAAAGAAGAGACATTTCCAAATCTTCCCTCAATAGTTACCTTGAAACAATTTTTAAAAATCATTATATGATATGTAGATGAAAGTGAACACAATTATGAGCTTTTAAGTGAAAAATATACAATACATTTGTGAATATGGATTTTCTGCACTCATTAAATCCAGATCCAAACAAGGTTGAGTGTTATTTATTCATTTATTAAATTTATATGCTGCCCATTTTAGTATCAGATGACTCTGGGCAGCTTCAATACCAGCAGTATAAATAACAGAATAAAACAATTTCAGGATTAAAACATTGGGCATGAAAAGTTAAAACATTAAAATTCATATTAAAATGGATAAAAAGAACAATTTTCTTTACTCTAAGATTTCCTTATCAACTCAGATGAAACACACACATGCAAGTTCATTCATTTCATTAACATTTATAACTGATGAATTAAAGGCAAGGAAAATTAAAGAGTATTATTAAAACATTTTATGTTAATATTCCTTTTTTTCTTTTAAAAAAGAAACAAATTGGTGTTTGAAAGACTTATTATGTTTAAGAAATACTGCATAGAGATGAGAAAATAATTTATGAACCATAAATATTAGCCTACATTTTTAGAGACTGCTAAACTGAAGATATTGCATAACGTGATAGTGCAAATTAGTCTGCTCTCTCTGATTTTTAAAAATTTGCATACAGCTGCATGCCTGAAATAACACTGTGCTGGAAAACATCACAAAACCTAATTTCCTTAATAACAATTTCCTTTCTCTCTTTTTCCATTCATTTTTAAGGCTATTCTTCACAACGAACTGAACTGTGGTTAGCATTGTGATAACATAACTCTGCCAAAGTCAAAGGATGTTGTTCACCCAAGAGAATGATTACTATTATCTATGGCCCTCCTTTACATCTCAATGCCCTTTGGCCATTGACAGATGCCACATGCCAAGGCTCATTGTTTTGGAGCAATGTTCTATACAATAATTGATAGGTTAATTAGCCATTAAATGTTGTTGCTCCAAGACGACAATCTTGCTTGTTAAACTGGAAAAAAAAATAGAAGGAACTTGTTAGCATTACTGTCATGGCAATCCTTTTATTTTCCAGCATTAAGATTGATTTTACAAGACGTCCTTTTTTTTTAAAGAAATGAAGACTGACATATGTAAATATTTTTCTTCATGGATTTTAACTTCAGCTTCTATATTGATATTGTTCATACATTTAAAGTTGAAAGAAACATTTTAACATGCATTTTAACATGCAATGTTACACTTTGAAGATATTACAGAATATATATATATATATATATGTAGAAATCAGAATAGTAATGTATTCTGCTGTATTTCATTTTGTATCTCAGAGTGAAGGAATATTAAAAAAAATAAACATATAAGCATTTATTGTTCTCTTCAAGAGAAAATATATTATAGCTGTCATTTTTCTTTTTTCTGGGAATTGTCCAGATCAAATTTCCTCACACTGCTATCTTGAAATGTACTGGGAATATTTAGAATATTCTTCCAGCATGGCTAATTTGTACTATGGCATTTCAAGCAATTTTACTATGTTGGTTAGGAATTCTGGGAAATGAAATCTTAATATTTTTGTAAAATATTAAAGGTGGGAAGTAGGTCTCAACCTACTCTTCACAGGAGAATGCTGCATATAGCACAGTTCTATTTTTTAAGTGGGGGACTTAGTTCATATTACCCAATCTTTCCTATACTAAAAGGTTTAAAGAAAAGGTTGAATTTTAGAACATAGTTGACAAACTTGATAATATAATTATCATAGTATAATACATAATAATTATAACTACAATAGAAATGTTAGCACTGAGTCATGCCCTCATTACCATATTCAATGCACTTTAGATGGGACTGCCTTTAAAGACCAGTTTTAAATTACAGGTGGTACATAGTGCAGTGATGTGTTTGCTTACTAGTGAAAGCAGGCACATAAATTGTAAATAGTGGTTTCAATAGATATCAAGGGCTGCTTTTAAATGATAAAGTCGTGTATGACTTGGCTCTCAGCTACCTTCAGAAGTGGCTTTTTCAAGTGGAATTGACTTGTCTTATATGTTCTTTCCTTGAAAACAATTACAAATGATATGTCATTTGGAGGATGGAAGGGGAACAGGGATTTGAAAATGTTTTTTCAGAGATGGCCCTAGTTCTTTACACTAGCCAAGTTATCCTGGACATTATTTTGAATAATGGTAATTGAATTGTGGTGGCTCAGTGGTTAGAATGGAATATTGCAGGCTAATTCTGCCCACTGCCAGGAGTTTCATCCTGATTGGCTCAAGGTTGACTCAGCCTTCCATCCTTCTGGCGTTAGTAAAATGAGGAGCCAGATTGTTGTGGCAAAATGCTGACCCTGTAAAGTGGTTAGAGGGTTGTAAAGCACTATGAAGCAGTATATAAATGCTAAAGCTATTGCTAAATTGTTCAGGACACTTTTGGTACATTAGATTGTATTGTGTTATGAATCTTTTTTTCTTGTGTTTCATTATATCTTTTTAATGGTTCTATTGTTTTGCAGTTAGTACAGTGGTACCCTGACACTCAACTGTTTGGAAATTCATCAGATTTGGTATGCGACACATATTTATGAGAAAATTTTATCCTGATACTTATTATTTATTTTGTACTCTATACACAAGTTAGAACTTGGTGTTGGTTGCCCTGTGCCTCACTATTTCTTATGTGAAAAATTTGTTTGATATTTGTGATTTTCAGTACTTATCATGCCTCCTGAAACCAATTTGTACCAAGGTATTTTTGAATACAGTATAATTACTTGGTATACAAGTTTGATAAATAAATCATGAAACACACAATTGATTTATCTGGTAAATATATTGATCATAGTGGAGGATTTTTAATTTTTTTTGATGTTCTATGGAACATAAAAATGCAAGTCCTTTAACAATATTAATCCAAATACAGTATTGCATAATTCTAGAGATAGATACTGAGTGTTTGTATCTTCCTTATATGACTGAATATTGCTAATTCTCCAATTCTTTTACCTTGCAATACACATCCAAGTATTACTTAAAAATGGCACTCTACTCATACAGTTGTCAACTAATAAAAAGACAGGAGAATTGACTTTGCCATACTGAAAGTCAGAAACAATGACATTTCTAAAATCAAAAATATTGCATTGATATGAATAAAATATTCCAGAGGCTCTTCTGTAGTAGTTCAACAGGATATACAGTATATTGAGAGAAGGTGTATAGATGATTGGTTCCAGTAATCTAATTCTTTCTCAGTTTCATTTTTTTAGTCTTAAATTTAATTTGCCTTTTTTCTGCCATACTTGAGGAAGTATATTAAAGAGAAATTAAAGAAAGGATTTGATGCGTCCAACTAAATTAATCTAATGGAAAATTAAATTTTCAATATTTAGTGCAATTTACGATTATATTAAGTTGCATTAAATAAGAGTGTTCATCCCTTTGCTAATTCCATAATTCTAAGAAAAATATGATCATAATTAAATTATATTTTAACTATAGAATATGTGATAGCTTCAGACTTGTTATATCTCTACTTTTTATATACTTTTTATATTGTTATGTATCTATAACAAGATATAGTTGTTATTTCTCTACATTTTAGCACAAATACTGAATGCTTGAAATTACAATTTAGCCATCACCAGTCTCATTTGGATCAAATTATGCTGTGTACATATAGAAAATGTGGTTTGGATTTATGTGGCAAATAAACATAAGAAATTGCAGATTTTTAATCCTATAATTAGAACATTAACTATAGTTAGAACACTAACATCCCATGCAATATTGTTATGCCCTAAGCTCTTCATCCTAATTATATTATAGAGAATTAATGTAACAAGAATACATATCGATTTATTTGTATTTAATTTGCCACATATCAGATTAATCACACCTCAACCTTATATGATGAACTGCTTATGTACAAAATGAAAAGCATAACAAATTGATTTCCGTTGTCCAGTTGTGAGTTTCCAAGTTATAGGTATATAGCTCAAAAGAATTTATGCATTCTAAAACATTAAATTTGCCCGCTATTAATGCAGTATATGTAATTCTTCCTAGGACATTATAGCCTTAGAACATAACAAAAAAAAACCCCATGTGTTTTAATGCAGCAATATTCTGGGCATCTCCTATAATGCTCTACACATTCCTTTTGTGAAGAAATGTAAAGAAATACAATGTCTAATTATAAATTATTTTTGATAGTATATGATAGATAGCATATGTAGTACCAAAAATAATGTATTAGACTGATTGCATCCCTTTGTATTTCTTCACAAAAAGAAAGTGTAAAGCATTATGGAGATGCTTTATCTAAGTTGTTGGTTAGAACATTTTCTCTTTATTTAAACTAAATTTAAAAAATAATAAAATAAAAGAGCCTCAGTGGCGCAGTGGTTAGAGTGCGGTACTGCAAGCTACTTCTGCTGCAGCCAGTTGCCTGCAATTTGGCAGTCAAATCTCACCAGGCTCAAGGTTGACTCATCCTTCCATCCTGCCAAAGTGGGTAAAATGAGGACCCAAATTGTTGGGCACAATATGGTGACTCTGTAAACTGCTTAGAGAGGGCTGTAAAGCACTATAAAGCGGCATATAAGTCTAAGTGCTATTGCTATTGCTAAATGGGATTCTCCCAGTACAATTTACCGTATATGCTCACATATAAGCCGATCTCGCATATAAGCCGACCCTTAAAAAACTGCCCCAAAATGAGGAATTTTGCAAAAACTCGCATATAAGCCGATCCCCAAATACCATGGTGTGTTGCAGTCTTCACTACTTTTAGTTTAAAAGAAGCAGCATAAGACATTCTTTTTCTTTTAACATCAGACATGGGTATATTTTAATGAATTTTACTACGGAACTTTACTAAATGCAGAGAAACTNTGTCATTTGTGTCAGAAATCAGATTTATGCGCGTATAAGCCGACCCCCAAATTTGAAAAAAAAAAGCGTTCTAAAGTTGGCTTATATGCGAGTATATACGATATAAATTCTGGAATTATTTATTTATTTGAATTTATTGATATTTTTTGCACGTAAACATGTCATTCTCTGATATACTCATTAGTTGGAAGGTCATGTGCATTCACATCTAATTTTATTATATTTATTAAAAACAATAGCTTTTGAAACTGGTTTGGAGAATTCACTTTTTTTACCAAGGACATTAATTATCCCAGGGTAACAATGACAACAACACCATCTACATAAATAAAGTGTCATCATAGCATCCTTTTACTTGTATTTATCAATTTTTTACATGAATTTCATTTACTACATAATTTAAATCTAAATTACTACTGATTGCCTTAAGCTTACATTACTGCCAAATGAAATTAGATGTATGTATGGCTCAGTGAATAGTTAAAACTGATTGGATTAGGTTAGAAAATGAGCCATCATCCCTTTCAACTACTGTAGGTATGGGAATCTTTTCTCTGGCAAACAGTTGTGCCTTATGGTTTCCTTTCATGAAATGATAAGTACAACTAGCTTCAGTAGAAAGTAGAACCATTGTGAGGCTTGTTAGATCCCAAAATGACTGCATTTTCAGATGTTATAAGACTGTATAGCTCTTTTTCTCTTGAAGATACCCCTTCAATTTTATACATTACAGAATTTTATACATTACTGATATGCTATATTATCATCAAATGCTATGTGTCATTTTGTTCTCCCAATGAATAACTACATGTTGTATAAGTTCACAAATGCATACATGTAAGAACTGTCTTATTTATATTCCATCATTTATATGGGAAGGCAAACTTTCTCTTTACCACTTGTGTGCACATATCCACTCAATTCATTTAGGGACATTTGGAGAGAAGAAATAGCCAAACAATGCTGCTGAGAGACCATAAAATTAAGAATGAAGCCGCAGCTTTTTCACCTCAGCTAGAAATACTGTTGACTGCTGTCTTAATTTCATTATCCAAAGTAAATTCTTCACTTCTATGATGATGAATAGATATTAAACTGTGTGCACTGTTCAATTGTGAACCTTACCATGTTTTTACATATGCCAAAAGATTGGGATAAGAAGAAGAAAATTGGGGTAGAGTTACAGCTTTGAGCGACATGAAAAGAAATAACACAGGGCCATCTATTATAGCCCCTGTCACACTGCACCAACGGATGCAAAGAAGATGTAAAATGGACAAAAAAGCTTGCCATCCGTTGAGTGTAACGCGATGTACTCACTGCCTCGTTTTGCTTCCTCTCTATCCATCCAGCATCCGTTTATGGAGATTTCATCCGCCAGAAAGTTTTGAGCTGCTCAAAACTTTTGCGCGGAAAATGTATCCAATTCGTCCATTCTGCATCCACTACGCATCCACTACGCATCCGTTATGCATCCGTTATGCATCCGCTATATCTGCTAGGCATCCGTTCCGCATCCGCACAACTCGCATCTGTCGACGCAGGGAGGAAGTGGAACGGACGCAGAACGGATGCAGAAAACGGATGAAGAACGGATGCAGAATGGATGCAGCATGGAAACAAAGCGTTTAAAATGGAAAAAACGTTCGCAGAGGGGACCTATCTCGGATATTACAGGATGTCTACAGGATGCCTAGAGGATGCCTAGAGGATGCCTAGAGGATGCAAGGGACACCTATACTGCCTATAAAAAGGCGGAGCAACTCGTCTGCATCTCACTTTCAGCCCACGAGCCCAGCTGTACAGACCTCTGCAGCCTTCATCTGACTCTTCCTCTTCCACAGCATCCAGTCATGTCAACCAGTCATGTGGATTGTAACACAGTCCTTTTGCAGCCACCATCCTTCTGCAACAGTAAAAGCCATCTACAGGCTCTGTGAACTCTACTACGGGAAGAAAGGATGTGGCCAAGAAGCGTCTGGGTCCCGAAGATGGATCACCAGAAGAGCAGAGTACAGACTGTACAACAAGCTGATGGTGGAGCTCAGGAATGAAGACACTTGGGCATTCCAGAACTTCATGAGGATGCCTCCAGCCATGTTTGACGAAGTTGTGCAGTGCCTGACACCAAGTTGACCAAGGCAAACACCAACTTCCGGCCCAGCCTGGAACCTGGCTCAAGGTGGCACTCACTCTGCACCACCTGGCCTCAGGGACCACCTACAGGAGCATGCAGTACGGCTGAAGGTGCCACACAACACCATCAGCATTGTGGTCAGAGAAGTGGTGCAAGCCATCATCGAAGAATACCTGCAGGAGCTCCTCCAGTGCCCTCCACTGATGAAGGATGGAAGAAAGTTGCAGAGTAGTGGTATCAGAGGTGGAACTTCCTCCACACCGATGGAGCCATAGATAGGAAGCACGTGGCCTGCAAAGCGCCACCCAAGTCGGGTCCACTATTTCAACTACAAGGGCTTCTTCAGCATCGTCCTCTTTGCCATGGTCGATGCTGACTACAAGTTCATGTACATCGATGCTTCAGGCAGCGGCTCATGTTCAGATGCCCAGGTATACAACGCCAGTGACCTCAAGGAGGGGCTGGAAGGCAACCTCATCATGGGCTTTCCAGATCCAGACCCCCTGCCCAACGACACGCAAAATGTGCCCTACTTCATCGTGGGGATGATGCTCTCCCCTCAGAACCTACCTCATGAAGTCCTACTCCTCAAATACCTCACCCGTGAAGAGAGGATCTTCAACTACAGGCTGTCCAAGGCAAGGCGGGTGGTGGAGAACGCCTTTGGCATCCTGGCAACAAGTTCCAGGTACTTCTCACCACCATGCAGCATCACCCACAGACCATGAGGAGGATCATGGAAGCTTGCTGCATCCTGCACAATCTCATGTGCACCCGCTACCCAGTCTTGCAGAACAGGCTCGTGACCTCCAACAAGGCAATGGGGACATGGAGCTGGGGAATCGAGGCAAGGGCGAAACCTGATAGATACTAAGGATGTGCAAGGCCCAACAGAGCCTCACGTGAAGGGAAGAAGCAGCACAACCTCCTGAAACACTGTGCAACTCCTCAGCTTGGAGCAGTGGAGTGGCAAGACAGGATGATAGATGATTAATGGGTGCTTCCTTTCAGCCTGTCTCATCACATGGATGAGATTGGGCCATGTATGTTGGGTGGGCCTACAATGAACAGGGCGTTTAATAAAGAGTTGTGTTTGTGTTGACATTTGTGGATGATTATTACATTATTATTGATAATAAAGGGCCATAGGTGTGGCACCTGGGAGGGTGACTATACAGTCCCACTATGCTTGCACTGGAGGCTTATCATCCCATGCTTACCTTACCCATCCCCACAGCATTACCCATCCCACAGGTATCCCCTGCTCATCCCACTGTTGAGCAGAGATAAACTTTATTAAACAACAAGCTGTAAAACAAAAATGACCCAAGTCAAGTGTCCAAATAAAGTCCACAGCTAGCCAGCTACCCAGTCTCTGGCACTCTTCTTGGTCACTCGGAGGCATGCCCAGTCTCAGGGTGAAGGTCCAGGTCTGTGGAGGTGTTGCTGCTGCAGTGCTGGTCTGTATCGTCATTGGGGTGCCTGGCCCCGAGAGGACAACAGGGGACGGCTCGTGTTGAGGAAGCTCTCAGACAGCTGGCTCAGACCCGTGATGCTGAGAGGTCCTTCCTCCATGCGCATGGGTGTCATCCCAGTACTGATGACAGATGTACTGAGGACAAGTATTCAGCTTCTTTTTCATGATAGGCTCTTGAAAGTTTATTTTCAGTAAAGTTCAAATGGCTGACAGTATTCCGACCTTTCAGAGATTAAGCGTGCATCTACAACAGTTATTCTTGTTGTTTTGTAAGATGTCTGTCTGTGCATGGCAGCTAACGTGAGTGCTGCTACAAACATAATCCCTCTTCAAATTCTTCTCAACCAGCTAGTCAGCACTGACTCTTCTCCACAAATATACTAGCTGCCTGGTCTACTGCATCGGTGTTGATTCCGATGATTATACAAAGAGCTTCGTCGGTGTTTTGTTTCAATGTTCAGCAAGCTTCTTGGCATCATCCTCATTAGCTGGATCCCAGCATTTACAGCGTCATCAGGGTCAGCGATTGTGTGAATTTTAACATTGCTATAAGACCTTCTTTATTTCGACTAGATGTGAGACTGCCAGCTGTCGACATGACCTAGGAAACATAGTTGTTGTCCTCGCATGGCAACCTGTTCACAGTCTGTCGAGTACGATTGACTCTAGTGCATTACTGCGAATCTATACCAGGGTAATTAAACCACAATTAAAACAGGAAACGCTGTTCTGTAATTACTGGTACTGTGCATCACTTCCAACCATTCTCAGTTATCTGAGCCTGGGCCCATAACCCATGTTGACGGTAATTCCCCGTTGCGATAAAAGGAAAGCGCAACAGGGCAGACGTAGTGAGGTTTGTGAAGAATAACACAAGCAAGCAGCACACGAGCTACACTGTAGAGTAAATATTGTATTTTTTAATTTCCAATAAACATTTAAGCAAAGTCCAAACAAGCAGTCCGCTAAGTCATTCCAATTAAAGCAGTGGATATCCAGATAATCCAAATGAACAAAGTCCAGTATCAAAAACAGTTCCAGTGACAGAACTTACATCAATATTCAAACTATGAACAGCAACTCATTAGAAACATTACAGAACAGAAACTAAACAACCCAGGTTTCTGGCTCATCCTTATGGCCATTTGAGGAACCACACCCAATAACAGTTTTACCATGCTCTTAAAGAGACAGTATTAAAATGTCTATCCTGGTTTATATATTTTCCAACCCAACTAACTGTTAGGTGACTTACATTCCTCACACAATTATGACCACAATTGAGCCCCAAGTTTCTGTTGTTAAGTGGGCTTTGCCCCATTTTATGATCTTTTCTAGCCACAATTGTGAAGTCAATCATTGCATTTTTTAATTTGCTAACGTGGCTGTTAACTGAATCTGGCTTCCGTATTGATTTTGCTGGTTAGAAGGTCCCAATAGCTGTTCACAAGCACCCGGAACATTGCACCCGTCATAAATATGAGTCAGTTGCCAAGCATCTGAATCTTGATCACCTGACCATCTTGCAGAATTTCCAGTACAGGTTTTTATTATCTTTTTAGATTCTGTTTAATTTCTAACCTCTGTTTCTGTTAGTTAACCATTGGTAGAATAAATCCCATGTTTTAAAAAAATATTCTGCTTCTTCCTTTTCTTTTATCTTAAGTGTCAATCTATTCATCTCAGCACATTCTAATTTTTTTTTTAAATTACACTTTCATCTGTCGGGACCTCGTCATTTTTCCATTGTTGTGCAAACCCTATTCTTGCTGCCGTTACTCTGTGCAAAGTTAAATATGTATTCCCTTTATTATACTGTTCTGGTAGCCTACCCAGCAGTAAAATCATTTTTTTTTTATCCACCTAGTTTTAGGCTTCAGTGTGGTCGTAAGTCAAGGACTATCCTGTATAATACCTACTGTATAGTACCACCGTCCCTGTCCTATTGCCCTCATTTATTCGTACCTATTTCCTGAATTCTTACTCATGTTTATACTTATACCTATTACCTTGTAAGCAATTGACAAATCAAATAAATAAAATAAATACATAAATAAACAAACTAGCTTGATATCCATGCTTCGCTGCCAAACTGTGTGTTTGGGCTTAGTTTTTGGGAAGGAAAATAAGGGAAAAAAATTCTGGCTCTATTCTACCAGCTTCCATCAGTATTCCTCTGGCTAGCGTCCTGTAAGTGTGTGAGAGAGTTGAGGGCTGTTTGGAAACTGAAAGATTATTTGCTGTGTGAGCAAGAGGGTGACAGCAAGGATCCTGGGTGTGGCTTAGCTCAATTGTTCTTGTACTAAAGCGACTTGGTGCTGTGAAATTGAAACTGAAACTCCTCTCCTCTGCTTGTGTTTTGCATTAGGAAGAGATTTCTTTCCAGGTGGGGAGGGGGAGTAGAACTCCTTAGCATCAGAGCGTGTTCATAATAACAATATACCAAATACTAATAGCTTTGATGGTCATTTCGAAAACTCCTTTCTTAGTGAGCACCTAGAAGCCAAGAGGAACATATGTGCCAAATGTCAAATTTGTAGGTTTTGTGGTGCTGGAGATTTTGTGATGATGCGTGAGTGGTAGTTCACGATAGATGGATGAATGGATGGATAGATAGATAGATAGATGATAGAGATAGATACACAACACATGTGAACTGAAGCAGTTGTTCCCACAAGCAGTGAGATTTCCTCTGGGAAGGCAGTGAGGTTGAAAAATCATTTTTTTTTGGGGGGGGGGAGATTTCAAAGGAAGGTTAGATGATGCCCAGCTGTTTCCTTCCAGGTCTACATCTGGGTGCTGAACGAAGATCAGGAATACAAGCGAGCCTTCGACCTGGGGGCCACCGGCGTGATGACCGACTACCCCACCAAGCTGAAGGAATTCCTCCACAACTATCCGGCATGAAGCCAGGCAGAGCTGCCCGCTGCCACCATTGTTTTTCGGAGGAGGGATCAGAAGAGACCCAACCGAACCCAAGGAGAGGATCCACCATCCCCTTGGAGTGGGTTTTTTTTTACGTCCAACGTCCAACCACCGTCGCACAATACAACCCAACAACTTGGTTCCAATGACCTCGTTCTTAAAAAGTCCCTCAATGGCTGGGTTGACACTCTCACTCTCTCTCTCTCTCTCTCTCTCTCTCTCTCTCTCTCTCTCTCTCTCTCTCCCTCCCTCCCTCCCTCCCTCCCTCTCTCCTCCTTTGTAAATAGCTTGGTTTGAGTGGTCATCTCCTCACCTTAGAGACCTGGAATCCCTTTTGAGGGGGGGGAAACCACGTGAAAAGCTGGGGGTGGTGCTGGAACATGACCTCTCGGGGTGTCCACCAGAATATTTCCAGCCAAGCCGCTGGTATTGAAAGACGTGCGATGACACCCCCTCGAACTTCTCTGTGAGTGGGAAAGCGATGAGCAACAGCACCTGAGACAACCACTCTAAATAGGGGGACTGTGGCCCGTAAAGTCCTCCTTGGATATATCACAGGTGGCTTCCTATGGAGAACAGCTATTGTTGTGTTTTTGTCGAATTAGTAGCTGTGCCTAGTGAGTTAGGGCAGGATCTCCCAAGCACTAATACATTATTAGACATGGAGTGTCCAATTGTGGCAACTTTAAGACCGGTGGACTTCAATTCCCAGAATTCCCCAGCCAGCATCGCTGGTTGAAGTTGAAGGCCACCGGTCTTAACAGTGGCAAAAAACGGACAGCTTTCCATTATTAGAGACTTCCTACATCTGTGTGCTTGTTCTAATCTCAAATCTAGAATGGTTATCCCTGAACCTTGGCCACTTGAAGTTAGGTGGACTTCAACTCCCAGAATTCCAGGATGCTGACTTAGGGATTCTGGGAATTGAAGGCCACCGGTCTTAACAGTTGCAAAGACTGAACAGCCATGAGAGACTTCCCACATCTGTCTGCTTGTTCTAATCTCAAATCTAGAACGGTTTGTCTCTCAACCTTGGCTACTTGAACACGTGTGGACTTCAACTCCCAGAATTCCAGGATGCTGACTGGGGGATTCTGGGAGTTGAAGTCCACCAATCTTAAAAGTTGCAAAGTCCAGCCTTGCATGAAACACTTCCTACATCTGTGTGCTTGTTCTAATCTCAAATCTAGAATGGTTATCCCTGAACCTTGGCCACTTGAAGTTAGGTGGACTTCAACTCCCAGAATTCCAGGATGCTGACTTAGGGATTCTGGGAGTTGAAGTCCACTCAAATGGCCAAGATTGAGAAACCCTGATCTCGAACGTGGCAATAGTTTTGCAATTAGATGCATCTGTAAGGTTAGCATTGTTTGGCTAGTTTATTGTACAAGGCCATAATAGCTGCACCAGATCTCTATATGTCAGTCAAGTGTTTTAAAACAAATTCCATCTTCATGAGCCAGTTTGGAAAAGGGNGTACAAGGCCATAATAGCTGCACCAGATCTCTATATGTCAGTCAAGTGTTTTAAAACAAATTCCATCTTCATGAGCCAGTTTGGAAAAGGGGATTAATGATGGGGAAATTTGGATATTAGTGCAAGAAATAAAAAGATAGTTATTTTTTGTTTTCTTCCTTGTTGATAAATCTGAATATATATAAAAATTAGATTTCAGGTTTGCCTGTCTTAATGTGAATAGATCTTGCCAAGGTGGCCATCTATCCCAGATCAAACTTTTTCAGCATTTGGGTTTTTTTTTTAAATTAGCAATCTTTGTGGCCAGTCTAGAAATACCTCTGCCCATCATATTACCTCAGGATACAAGTTCCTTAAATAGGAAAGCCGTCCTAGAAAACATTGGCACCAGTGTTGAAAATATCTGCTTTGGCAAAAACATCCTTTGGTTACTTGATCTGTCATTTACAAGGGCATTTGTTCACTGGCTGTCAGCTGGAGAAAAATGGAATTTAGTTTCCTTTTTCCCCCTCTCCCTAAATGGCGACATTATTTTTAAAGGTAAGCAGAGCCCCCCCCCCTCCCCCAAATACAGGACAAACGTGCCCTTAAAACCTGGGAGTGGAAAAAAATGCCTTTTTTTTCTTTTTTTAAAGAAACAGGAATGTAGATTTTGTACTCAGCTTCTCTGTCGCAATTTCTAAGCTTGGCTTTTAATCTGTGCTGCAACCTATGTAGCAGTTTGGGGATTAGAGCATTAAAAACAAACAAACAAAACCTTTCACCATCCATGTGTGTCCAGATCTAATTGCTTTTCTTCAAATGCAAAAACATTTTCAAAAACATTCTCCCCTGTGTCAGAGATTATCTTTTTCGCTCTGATTTTGGCTCCAAAGTATAGGTTGTAACTTTTAACAACCGCAAGTTGAGCCTGAAATTTTGAAAGTGCAGGGGGTCCTTGATTTAACAGCCGTTCATTTAGTGACCGTTCAAAGTTACGACGGCACTGAAAAAAGGGAGTTTTAGTTTTTCACACTTATGATCTTTGCAGTATCCCTGTGATCATGTGATCAAAATTCAGATGCTTGGCAGCTGGTTCCTACTTATGACCGTTGCTACATCCTGGGGTCACATGATCCCCTTTTGTGACCTTCTGATAAGCAATCAACGGGGAAGCCAGATTCGCTTCACAACCAAGTTCCTAACTTAACAATTGCAGAGATTTCACTTCACGATGGTAGCAAGAAAAATTGTAAAACGGAGCAAAACTCACTTAATAAATTTTCTCTTAACAATTGGTGACAATTGTCACCTACATTGAGCGCTGCCTGGAAGTCGTTGGGGTCATTAAGCGGGACACCACATGACCGGATTAAATTTTATGACTGGTTTACAAAAAGGATAAAGCGAGTCACCATGGTCATTGAGCGTATCCTGTGGCTGTTAAGCTAACCACAGAGTTGTTAGCTAAATACACTCGGGGCATTTTTATTTTTTTTTGCCAGAAACCAAGAAAAAAGTCACAAATGTTGACTGCGGGAGGCTCCAACCGAAAAAGGACTGTGGTGGGCCAGGGGTTAGAATGCAGTATTGCAAGTGAATTCTGCTGACTGTCAGCAGTTTGATTCTCATTGGCTCAAGGCTGACTCAGCCTTCCATCCTTCTGAGGACATGGTATTTGGGGGCAATAGGCTGACTAAGCTGCTAAGAGAGGCTGTAAAGCACTATGAAGTGGTATATAAGTTTGCACTACTGCTATTGCAAGCAAACTGCCCACTGCCAGGAGTTCAATCTTGACTCAGCTCCATGTTGACTCAGCTTTCCATCCTTCTGAGGTCGGTAAAATGAGGAACCAGATTGTTGGGTGTGTGTGTGTTATGCTGACTCTGTAAACTGCTTAAGGGAGGGTTGTAAAGCACTGTGAAACAGTATATAAGTGTTATTTCTATTGCTATCCAAAATGCAATAATGTGACTTCCAGGAAAGGTTTATGGGGGTTTGTAACTGAATCGTCATTAGGTGACCAGTCATTAAGCCAGGACTACCTGTAGCCCAACTGCACATCTTATTGTGTCCAGCTTCTGGAGTATAAGTGTCACCTCAACGTAGAAGGGAAATCATCTCTTCACCGTGTTTTGATTGCACAACAGAATTCTAACACTGTCATATCCCTGTTGGAAGCTGACAGGGAGTGGGAGTGTGGCTCCGGTGGCTGTGGAGGAAACTGGGGAAGGGCAGTCTGGTTGGGCATTCAGAGGAAGACGTAGGTCCATCCCTTCTTCATCCTAGGGCACACAGGAACAGAGAAGGGAGCAATGTGGGTTATGGGGGAGAAAAGGGTCCTGATTCCCTTCATTAGTTGCAGCTGGGCAAACAGGATTTTAAAAGGGTGTTTGCACACAGCACCTTGTTGGAAGCAAAGCGTGAATTATTTTGGTTTGTCAAGTCTTACCTGGGTTCTGGTGTCCTCCCAACTGTATGTTTCATTATCTTTTGAAGTCTGCAATCCCTTATCCTGCCCTGTCTCATTAATTGCTGCAGTGTGGTTTGTGTTGGTTTTTATTTATAATTTATATGGACTTTGGGTTCGGACGTAATTTCTTCCTTTTAAAAACTGTTCTTAGGAGAGTTTTTTTCTCCAGCCGATGATAACTGGACATTGGGGGCCAACTTGGAGGAATTAAAGGGACTTTACCTACTTTTGTGATTTCATTGATTTTGTGCCACGCCCTTTTGGGTCATCACAGACACTACCCTCAAATTCTTTGCCTCAGCAGGAAACTCCAGGTTAGAGAAGAGGAAGTTTTCTAATTTTTACGTTGCTCCTTAAAACTATATTTGCTGATCATGAGGTTTAAAACACTCCTTCAAATCCCCAACTGACACGCCGCTTAACTGCGGGCAGTCCCTACAACCACAATGGAGGCCAAACTTTGTGTTGCAAAATGAGACAGTTATTGACTTTTGCCCCATTCTGTCACCTGTTTGCCACAGCTGCTAAGTGAATCACTGCAGTCGTTAAGTAAGTAACTTTGGTTGTTAAAATGAATCTGGCTTGCCTCTTGATTTTGCTCATCAGAAAGTTACAAAAGTTGATCACACGGCCCCAGCACACCAACTGTCGTAAGTAAAAGTCAGTTTCCAAGTGTCTAGAGTTTTGATCACGTGACCACTCTATATACCAAAGATAAACTTCCGAGTGGCCTCAATGACCGTCTAAAAGGATGCAAATGACCAGCTGTCCATAAGGAATATAAATCCTTCCATTGCCCACTACCCTGTCAGAGCTGAAGAAGCTTCTTGGATGAAAAGCAAAATGTCTTCAAAGAAAAACAAATGGTGGTTTGGATGACAGGATGGGCTACCTGTGGATACTTCAAAAGTGAACAGCCATGATGACGAAGGACTAACTGGAAAGCTGGAGGAGTCGTCGTACACAAGTCGTCCTCAGCTTACAACAACAATTGAACCCCAAATCTATGTTGCGAAGCGAGACAGGCATTAAGTGAATTTTGCCCCATTTTATGACCTTTCTTACTACGGTTAAGGGAATCACCGCAGCTGTTAAATTAGTCACACAGTCATTAAGTGAATCTGGCCTCCCCATTGATTTTCTTTGTCAGAAGGTTACAAAAGGAGATTGTGCAACGGTCATAAGTATGAACCAGTTGGCAAAAGTCTGGATTCTGATCACGTGACCATGAGGATGCTGCAAAGGTGGTACATGTGAAAAACGGTCATAAGTCACTTTTTTTTCAGTGCTGTTGGTCACTAAACGAACCATTGTAAGTCGAGGACTGCCTTCAACTGCCTTCGAGGATCTGGCATGCAGAAGGCAGGGAGGAATTGCTGTTTTTCTAAAAGGTAGGATGGAAAATAAGGGTTTAAATGCCAGGTAGATTTCAGCTGGTAATTGGGGAAATTCCCAGTGGGAAAAGCTGGAGGTGTTTAAATAGAGCCTGGGCCCCTTTAAGAGGTGTGGACTTCATCTCCCAGAATTCCCTGTTCCAAATTGTCATAAGTCGAGGACTACCAATAAAGAAAAAAGCAATTTCATGTTTGATTCGGATTCTTAACAGGATCAGGATATTTGCTTTCAGCCACAAAAATCTTATTTGGAAACTTTGGGCTAAACTCTTTCTTGACCCAGTCTGACCTATCTCTGTTGTTACAGAGAAATGGGCAGAAAGATAGAAAATACAGTGTATGCCACTGCAAAGCCATGGCAGAAAAAAAATCAGGATATCAATCTAACCAAATAAAATAATTGGCATTTTCCACTTTTATAGAAGCCGCAATATTTCCTTTGGCCACCAGGGGGCAGACCAACCTAAGGATTTCTGCATTCAGTCCCATCCCTGTGCACTAGAATTAATTTGCAAGAGAATATCTCATTTCTGAGTCTGTGAATGATTTAGGATTTTCTAAAATAAAAATGCATCTTTCCTTCAGTTTCCAAGAAAACTCTGCATCTCTCCCAAAACTGAAAAGTCTCTATGTGAGGCTTTGCTCGGAGGGAGCAGTCCTGCCACTTTATCACTGCATGTTTAGGATAGGATAGAATAGAAAAGAAAAGAATAGAATACTTTATTGGCCAAGTGTGATTGGACACACAAGAAATTTGTCTTGATGCAAATATTCTCAGTATACATAAAAGGAAAGATACATTCGTCAAGAGTCAAGAATCATCAGGTACAAACAACACTTAATGATAGTCATAAGGTACAATAAACAATCAAATCATACTAGGAAACAGTCAATATAGTTCATAAGGATATAAGCGACAGTTACAGTCATACCATTTCAGACAAATGGTTATCCAGCCTCTTCTAAGAACTTCCAGTATTGGAGCATTTACAAATTCTGGGGGAAAATTTGTTGGTGACCATCTTCACGTCTTCTGTAAAATTAGCCATTGTGGTTTGAACTACTCCAACTTAGATGTGGTAAAAGATGGTTCAGACAACTGGCTTAGGGATTGTATGTATATAACTTTTATGTTTAATCTTTGACGTTTAAAAAAAAAACCTTCCAGGAAACAGAACCAAAAATAAAACTCTATGAGTTTTGATAAGAATCACCTTTTGTTTCACAAGTATTACAATCAAGCTAGAAGAACATAAAATCACTGTGTTTCCAGTCTGGCAACTCTCAGATGAGTGAATTTCAACTGCCAAAATTTCCTAGTCAGCATGATTATGGGGAAGCTGAAGTCCACCTGGCTTAAAGAAGACTGACTTGGGAATCCTGAGAGTTTACATCCACACATCTTACATTCATACGGTTGAGAAGCACCACTCTAGAGTGCCTTAGAACATTTGTTATGGGTGCCCCTAATATTTATATTGTGTTAATTCCCCTTGTTCTTCATGGAACCCTTCATGAAAAGAAGGACTAGGGGTGACAGGATAGCAGCCTTCCAATATCTCAGGGGTTGCCCCAAAGAAGAGGGAGTCACTCCAAAGCACCAGAAGGACAAGAAGCAACGGATGGAAACTAATCAAGGAGAGAAGCAGCCTGGAACTAAGCAGAAATTTCCTGACCATGAGAACAATTAATCAGTGCAATGACTTGCCACCAGAAGTTGTGGGTTCTTCATCACTGGAGGCTTTTAAGAAGAGACTAGACAACCATTTGTCTGAAATGATATACGGTCTCCTGCACAAATGCGGTTAGACTAGAAGACCTCCAAGGTCCCTCCCAACTCTTATTCTGAATCCCATCAAGCTTTCACAGTTTGAAAAACCCTGAATACAACACAGTATCGTAAAGGTTGCATATGCGTGGAAGAGACCATCCTGTAATGGAGAAACAATGTTTAAAATGATGGTGATAGTTCGCATTCCCAAATCCTTTCATTGACATCTTGGATGTTTAGCCATCAATATATTATCTCAATCCCCGTCATTCTATTTCTCCATGATTCTATTCTGGGGCCTAAAAAAAAGGGAACCCAAACAAAATCTTTATTCTGAATTCTATGTCATTTGGATATTTTTACAGTCTTCGCTTTTCAGCTACGGAGCGCTGCAAATAAAATTAAACAGAGCAATTCTTTTCTTTTTCTTTCCAAGCCACACACAACTGATATTTCTCACTGTGGTGAACAGTCAAGTTAGCAAACATTTAACTCCCTGTCAAATTCAGTAGGTAAACTTCAATGTATCAGAGGTGAGAAACCCACGAGCCACAAGCTGTATTTTTAAAGTTTACACTTCCTGACTGGGATATTTCTGTACCCAACTCAAGGTTGTCTGTTGGTGAAGCTCGCCTACCAACACAACCATTTTTGACTTGGGAACAGAAGGGCCCAGGCTTAAATGAGCTTCAGAGATAAACAAACATACCTCAAGCCTACAGTTTAAACATTTTCAGGACAGAAACTGCTGCATTGGTGATTCCAAAAATTCTAAAACTCTAATGAGAAAAAATTGCAAGGACAAGGACATTTACCTGGTGTAGGATTTCTGCCTTCCTTTCTGCCTTCCAATTGTCAATTTCTTCCTGTGTTGTTTCCACTGCAATTATCTGCTTCAGAAGCTCTTGACCTCAAAGTCAGCATTTTACCTCTGCTTTGCTCCTAGGAGATGGCTGGTGGTTTGTCAAAATCAGATTGTATCTTAATACAAAACCGCAGCGGAGCTATTTTCCCCCTCTAGCAAATGTGAAGAGGGTTCCTGGTGGTAACATAAACGAGGCTACGAAGTTCTTGCTTTTTCTGCATTGCTGTGCTTGCAAAACTTGTTGTTCTGGCTCAGTTGTTGGGTTTCTACATGCTGGTGACCTCCAGATGTGCTGAATTTAAATTCTTAGCTATCCAGTACATCTGGAGAGGAGAGATGTTAGTTTACATCAGTATTTTCTTTTTTTAAATCTTGGTCATTTTAAAATGTGTGGATTTCAACTTCCAGAATTTCCCAGCTGGCATGGGAGTGTATGTCCGCACATCTTAAAGCAGGCTGCCCAGGGAATTCTGGGAGTTGAAGTCCACCCCTCTTAACGCAGGCTGGCTGGGGAATTCTGGGAGATGACATCCACATCAATGATGTTGGCTGGAGAATTCTGGGAGTTGAGATCCATAAATCTTAAAATTGCCAGGTTTGAAAAATAAGTGTTCTAGCAGAGAAAAGGGGGTTGGTCGAGACCAGGGGTAGGGAAACTTGGCTTTTTTATCACTTATGGACTTCAACTCCCAGAATTCCTGAGTGAGCCATAGAAGGTTCCCCATCCCTACATTTGTGTATTAAACAGTCCCATTCAAGTCAAAAATTGATTTCCCCCACAACTGAAAAACCAGTAGGCCAGGGATGGGGAACCTTTTATGGCTCACTCAGGAATTCTGGGAGTTGAAGTCCATAAGTGATAAAAGAGCCAAGTTTCCCTACCCCGGTCTAGACAACCTCTGAGATTCCTTCCAAGTCTTGTGATAAACCCCTGCGTACAATGTGCAGTGGTTAGATTCATAAAACTGAAAGTTGAAATCGATTTATATTTCTCCTTTTTGTGGAAACGATGATATAGATATTGGTCTGTACAGATAAAGAGAATATTTCCAGTTCGGGGTTAAACTGAGGGGACCCTGAAACAGCCTCTAAGCTGTTTTCTTGCAGATATTTCATTACTCAACTAGGTAACATCATCAGTGCTAGAATGGAGTGGTGTTTGCAGAGAGGAAGAGGGAGGACCTTGGGCGCTCTCAGCTTGGCTGTTTGCTCGCAGATGTTTCGTTACCAAACTAGGTAGCGTCATCACTGCAAGGATTTTGAAGGCTGCAGGGAATTCCTTCTCCGTTTTGCTCCCCTCAAAAATCTTTTACTCACTCCAGCTCAGCTCCTGGAAGTTCAGAATTTGGCTTATGCTACCTGCCTACACTTCTGCCCAATTCAGCAATTTTTGAAAAGACAGGCATTCCTGGCTAAGGATAAAACAGCAGTGGTGGGATTCAAAAAAATTGACTACTGGTTCTGTGGGTGTGACTTGGTGGGCATGGCAGGGGAAGGATACTGCAAAATCCCCCTTCCCTCCCCACCCCACTCGCCTGCTTTCCAGCTCCGTTCTCCTGTGCAGGGCAACCCAAGAAGACCCAGCCAATCAGCTGGGACTCAATGGGAGGCAGAGAATAGATGGGGACGAGACCAGTCAGAGGGGGTATTTGCTGGTTCTCCGAACTACTCAAAATTTCCGCTATGGTTTCTCCAGAACTGGTCAGAACCTGCTGAAGACCACCTCTGAAAGACAGGTATTTCTAGATGAGGTACCTTGCTTTTAGGCCATGCCTTCTTCTGAACCAACTCTCTTCTCAAGCCTGTGTTGGGAGCAGGTTGAGCAAGTAGATGGACGGTTGGACTCCTTGTGAAGAATGCGAATCAAATGATGCCCAAAAGGCATAATATATTTGGCTTACTTTGATTTGTAAACTCCAGTTTATGGCTCAGTGTTAGGTGTCAACTCAGCCATCTGACCTTCCTAGGTTGGACCAGATCAGGGGTCCTCAAACTTTTCTACCCCTTGACCCCCTCATGCAATTTCAGATTGTCCATTGACCTGTTTATTATGGGAAAATAATTTGATGAAAGCTATTTTGACCAATAGTTCTATAAATAATATTAAGTAGACCCAAAGGTGCTTTTTCAGGAGGCAACTGGACTTCCTGGTTTGTTTGTTTTTTTTCATTTGAAGACATTTCGCTTCTCATCCAAGAAGCTTCTTCAGCTCTGACTGGATGGTGGTGAAGGGAAGGTGTCAGAGCTGAAGAAGCTTGTAGGATGAGAAGCGAAACGTCTTCAAAAGGAAAAAGAAGGAAGTCCTGAAAGTTTTGGGACAACCATGACTTGGATAACTGAGAATCTCAACAAAATATTAACAAGACAACTTGTGATTTGATGGATTATCCTTTCAGAGATATAACTAAGATACAGCTAAGATAAGGACTAAGATAGAACTAAGGAGAAATTTCCTGACAGTAAGAACAATCAACCAGTGGAATAACTTGACCTCAGAAGTTTTGTCTGAAAGAATCTCTTGCTTGAGCAGGAGGTTGGGTTGGACTAGAAGACCTTCAAGGTGCCTTCCAACTCTGTTATTCTCTTGCATTTCCTTACTAGATTCCTCAATTCCTTCAACAGTGACAGAGCTTCTTTTTTTTTCCATTTTTAATTTCAATCCTGCATATGCGCAACAATACATTGATAATGTGGCATCAATATATCATACATTTTAGTATAGGCAAAATTAATAACATCAATCATGTCTCTCAATGCATATATTTCACATTAATTCATAATCCTTCAATGCTTGTTTTCAACCTTTCAAAACTCTCTCCAAATGCCTACCACCATATTAGTTAAACATACCTCATAATTCCATTATTCAATTTTCTCCCTGCTTTTATTTTATTTTTTTAAATAAAAAAATCTCATTTGGCAAGCAGTGTGGTTCCAGGTTTCACATCTCAGTACAAACATGACCATAGTTACCTGTTCATTATATTTGTTTAGTTTCATATTGCATCATCCTTATTCTCATCTCATCTCGTTTCTGTTGTCATTTCTCATATTACCTTTTTCTGTCAACAGTGACAAGCTTCTAATGTTCTGTCTTCACTAAAAATGTTCTTAGAACTTTATGGAGATGTATCTGCCTCAAAAGTGTTGACAGCCAAAAATCAGCAGTCGATCAACAGGACATTTTTTACAACACTTGATTATTACAGATAGTCCCCAACTTATGACCAAAATTTATGTTGTTAAGTGAATTTGCTCCATTTTCTCACCTCCTTTGCTAAGTGAACCGCTGCATTTGTTAAGTTAGTAACACGGTCGTTAAGTGAAACTCCAGGACACTGTGACCAGTGTAAATGTGAGTCAGTTGTCAATCACGTGACTGTGGGGATGCTGCAAAGATCCTAAGTGCTAACCATAGTCATAAGTGTCTTTTTTCAGTGCCGTGGTAACTTTGGTCACTAAATGAACTGTTGTATGTCAAGGACTACCTGTATACCGTAAAATGCCCGGTGATAATTTTGATGTCATTAAATTTGTTTTTTTAATAAATGTTTCAATTCCATGGGAGTCACAGATTCTGGATTTTGGGTGCATTATGTAAGTTAGCCTGCAGGAGATACCTTGGTTCAAAAATTGTCCTACAATGCCCCCATTTAGCCCAAAAGTTACAAGCAGAGAAAGAGTTTTAGTAGTACAGGTAGTCCTCGACTAACAAGTACAATTGAGCCCAATTTTTTGGTTGTTAAGTGAGTCATTTGTGAATTGAATTTTGCTCCATTTTATGACCTGTCTTACCTCAGTTGTTAAGTGAATCACTGCGGTTGATTAGCAAGTAACCCAACTGTTAAGTGAATTTGGCTTCCCCATTGACTTTGCTTGTCAGAAGGTTGCAAAAAGGGATCACATGACCCCCAGGGACACTGCAATGGTCATAAATGTGAAACAATTGCCAGGCATCTGAATTTTGATCACATGATCATGGGTATATGGGTGTGAAAAAAACGATCAAGTCACTTTTTTCAGTGCCGTTGTAATTTTAAAGGTCACTAAATGAACTGTTGTAAGTCGAGGACGAACTGTATACCAGACCAGGGGTTTCCAACTTTGGCCATTTTAAGCCTGGCGGATTTCAACTCCCAGAATTCCAGGATTAAAGTGGCCAAGGCTGGAGACCCCTGTACCAGACAATGCATCCCCTTTGGGATCATTGTTTCAGAGATATAGGTTAGTCTTCAATTTACAACTTTAGTTTATAGTTTACCTTATTGTCATTGCACCTTGTACAACAAAATTAAATGCCATCTTCAGTGTACATTATAACTATAAAAATAAAACACAAACATGCATCCTTCACATTCTATACAATTGAATTGAAAACCCCTGATACCGCATTCATATTGCACTATACAGTAGAATTCAAAAGAGCGACTGCCCTGGGATAGAAACTGTTTTTCAGCCTATTTTTCCTTGCTTTTATTATCCTGTACCATCTGCCAGATGGCAATCCTCCCCTCCTTCCTTTCACCCATCGCCTCCTACTTGTGACTGTGTGACTGTAACTTTGTCACTTGTATCCTATTTTTACTGACTATTTCTTAGTATGATTTGATTGCTTATTGTACCCTTTGACTATCATTAAGTATTGTACCTGATGATCCTTGACTCTTGACTTCTTGTATCTTTTCTTTTATGTATACTGAGAGCATTTGCACCAAGACAAATTCCTTGTGTGTCCAATCACACTTGGCTAATAAAGAATTCTATTCTATTCTATTCGTTTCATTTTCTTTTGTTTCGTTTATTGTCACTGCACCTTGTACAACGAAATCAAACACCATCTTCAGTGCACATCATGATCATGAAAATAAACACAAACACACATCCTTCACACTCTACACATTGAACCGAAAACCCTTGAAAATGCACCAACACTGCACTATGCAGCAGAATCTACTATTGACCTCACCCCTTTTCTAAGAGGTCTGTAGTGGCCACGCATCAGCGTACCAACGTGCCTACCATCCCTGTCCTATTGTTTCCTTTTTTATTTTTCTTATATGTATCCATTTCATGTATTCATAACTTCGTTTATACTTATACTTGTTCTCTTATAATCACTTGACAAAATAAATAAATACATAGAATTAAAAAGAGCTACTGCCCCGGGATAATGCCCTGTTTTTCAGCCTATTTGTCCTTGTTTTTATGATTATCCTGTACCGTCTGCAAGATGTAATTGTTCAAATAAAAAGCGTGCCCAGGATGAGATGGATTTTTAAGGATGTTTTGAACTTTCTTAATGCAGTGGGAGCTATAAAGCTCTTCCAAAGAGGGGAGAGGGCAACCCAGGATCCTCTGGGCAATGACTTTAACCCTCTGGAGGGCTTTCCTATCTGCCCTTGTGCAATTGGCAAACCCTACACAGGTGCAGTAAGTTAAGATACTCTCTATGGTGCAGCGGTAGAAGGTCACCAGCAGTTTTTCATACAGTTGTTGTTTTCTGAGAAGTCTCAGGTAGTCTAACCTCTGCAATGGGCGCTTTTGACAAGTGCTACAATGTGAGCATCCCAGGTCAGGTCCTCTTTTAGAGTAACACCCAGAAACTTAAAACTGGCCACTTGCTCCACTTGGTCTCCACTCATAAGCAAGGGCTGGATGTCTGATCTGTTCCTTCTATAGTCCACTAGAAGCTCTTCAGTCCCAAGGCAGATTGAATAAGAAAGTCCAAGGTCCAAGGAAGTTTAGACACTAGTCTATGTGGAAGAATTGTGGTAAATGCAGAGCTAAAATCTACAAAAACATCCTCATACTAGCCCCCCCCCCCCCGCTGTTCTAGATGAGTCAGAGTAGTGTGAAGAGTGATGGCAAAGCATCCTCTGTAGATCTATCTCTTCTGTATGCAAACTGGTGCTTATCAAATGTATGCCAGAAATGATGACTTATTCTATTCTATTCTATTCTATTCTATTCTATTCTGTTCTGTTCTGTTCTGTTCTACTCTACTCTATGGTAATAGTTAAAAAAGGTTGCCCTGGATGAGGTGGATCTTTTTAAAACTCTTTTCATTTTAGCAATCATTCAAAGCTACAACAGCGATGGAAAAAGTGACCTATGAACATTTTTTACCTGACCATTTTTACAGCATCCCCATGGTCACATGATCCAAATTTGGACAACTGGCATGTATTTATGATGGCTGCACTGTCCGAGGGCCATACGATCATGATTTGCAGTCTAGCTATTTCCCCCCTCATCCTTCCCCCATGATGTATGGCAACTGTGAAGCAGCACAAGACGGCTTCAGCCAGGTTCAATACAGAGTTGATCCAAACTCAACGAGAATACTGCATCCAGTTTTGGTCACCACACTATAAAAAAGATGTTGAGACTCTAGAAAAAGTACAGAGAAGAGCAACCAGGATGAGGGGACTGGAGGCTAAAACATCCTGTGAACAGTTGCAGGAACTGGGCCTGGCTAGTCTGGAGAAGAGAAGGACCAAGGGAGATAGCATCTTCCAGTAGTTGAGGGGCTACCAGAGAGAGGAAGGGGTGAAGCTATTTTCTAAAGCACCCAAAAGCCAAACAAGGAATAATGGATGAAAACTGAGCAAGGAAAGATTCAACCTAGAAATAAGAAATTTTCTGACAATGAGAAACAATCAACCCATGGAACAGAAGTTGTCTTCAGAAATTGTGAGAGTTTCGTTACTGGAGGCTTTCAAGAAGAGACTGGACTGCCATTTGTCAGAAATGGTGTAGGGTCTTCTGCTTGGGCAGGGGGGTTAGACTAGATGACCCACAAGGTCCCTTCAACTCTGTTTATCTAACAAAGTTTACAGGGAAAACTAGGTTTGCATAACGACCGTATGATTCATTGAAAAACTGCCATGATTTGTTGTAACAATCATGGCAAAAAAAAGAAAAAAGGCTGTTTGATGGGACCAAACTCAACTGCCTTGCTTAGCCATTAAAATGTTGGCCTCCATTGCCATCGTAAGTCGAGGACTATCTGAATACAGCTCTGGCGTTGCTGATGGGGCTGGGTGAAAACCAAAAGGAGATTACTCTGCTAATGTGGCCGCCGGAAGCAAAAGAGAAATTTCTGCGCTTCAAAGACAACTATTACCATCGGTATGTAAAATGTCAAAGCCATGAACCAAAGAAAACTTGATGTCAGAATAAAAATGTCACGTCGAAAACATTTTGACTTTCTGGGAATCAGCTATCTGCAGTGGGTTGGAAAGAGTCGCTTCACACCAGAAGCACATCATCAGATCTTCCTTCCAGGCAAGGCCATCCATCTTCAAGCCCAACAAGAGAGCCATCATGATGAAAGTAGTCCTCAACTTACGGCTCCAATTAAGCCCTGGTGCTAAGCTAGACCGTTGCTACGTTTTGTCCTGTTTTATGACCTTTCTTGCCACAGTTGTTGAGTGAATCACTATGGTTGTTAAGTGAGTAACACAATCATTAAGTGAATCTGGTTTCCCCCATTGACTTGGCTTGTCAGAAAGTTGCAAAAGTGATCACATGACCCTGGGATACTGCAACCATCTGCAAAGAAACAGAGTTTCTCTATCTGAGCAACTTGAAGATGGGTGGACTCCAACTCCCAGAATCCCCCACCCAACAAATCCCAGAATTCCCTACCCAACATACTTGAAAGTGTATGGATTTCAGCTCCCAAAGTTGCAGAGAAATCTACATATATAAAAGGGAAAGACCACTCATGCATCATCACACAATCTCCAGAACCGTAAAGCCTACAAACTTGAAATTGGGCACCTATGTTCCTCTTGGCTTCCAGGTGCTCACGAAGAAAGGATTTTTCCAAATGACCATCAGAGCATTAGTATTTCCTATATTATTATTATTAACAAAATCTGATGCTAAGGAGTTCTACTCCCCCTCCCCACCTGAAATGAAATCTCTTCCAAATGCAAAACACCAGCAGTGGAGTTTCAGTTTCAGTTTCACAGTACCAAGCAGCTTTATTATAGAACAGTTGAGTTAAGCCATGCCCAGGCTCCTTGCTGTCTCCTTGGTCACACAGCAAATACTGTTTCAGTTTCCAAACAGCCCTCAACTCTCTCACACACTGACAGGATGCTAGACAGAGGAATGCTGATGGATGCTGGTAGGCAGAGGCACAATTCCCCCCCCCGTTATTTTCCTCCCCCAAAACTAAGACCTATCACATTTCGTAGCGAAGCAGGGGTGTGGAGCTAGTCACTTTATATACCACTGCTTCTCAACTTTGGCCGCTTGGAGATGCCTGGACTTCAACTCCCAGAACTCCCAGGCCAGCATGCTTTAAGATGCACCCCCTCTTAAAGCATGGGGAATTCTGGGAGTTGAAGTCCACCCATCTTTAAAAGTCGCTCCAGCTAAAGAAACACACTCTCTCTCTCAAGCAAATAAGTGGAAGTTGTTGCTGCTACAAAATAATAATACATTTAACTAGATAATACAAACGCGGGTCCCTTTTCTCTCTCTCTGGGCTTGGGAACTCTTCCTCCTATCCCGCGTGTCAGCCATTCCCCGTGTTTTGTTCACCAAAGCCTCCCCTCAAAGGAGGGGAGGAACGACAGAGCGGCTCCCCAAAACCAAAAGGCAGCTCCCCCCCCCCCCNCCCCCCCCCCCCCCGCAAAAAAAAGGTCCGTTCTGACGACTCATGGAACCCACCCATCCCTCCCCTGAGCCTGCAAAGCGCGGTCGTGGGAATGTCGCGTGTCTATTTTTTATTTTATTTTTTTAATGAGGGGAGGTTTGGGAAGATGCTTTGAGGGTTGGGAAGATGCGGATGGCGCGGGGCAGCAGCCCCAGCGGGCGCTTCGTGGATACCCCTCCATCCTCCCTCAGCGGCCCGTCGGGGGAAGGAAAGCCCCGGCTGAGGAGCGGGGGGACGGCGAGAATCTCGGGGTCGCTTTAAGGCGCCCCGCGCTCCGTTTGTTATCCTCCCGCCCGACTCCCATGCTGGCGAGGCTTCCGCGCTTCCCATTGGCTGCCGGGGCCGCCCAGCTGTTGCCCGCCTTCCCAGCTGCCTCACTGGGGTTGGGGGGGGGG